>ML677396.1:206800-240842 GCA_007922305.1 Dermatemys mawii | reverse complement strand
TGCTTATGTCACTTGTGTGTTCATATGGAGTTACACACACACACACACAGCCTGTTTATGTCACTTGTGTGTTCATATAGAGTTACACACACACACACACATGTTTGAGGTCACTCAGCAGCACTCTCCAGCTGATCCCCTTATATATCTCTGTGTTCAGTGAGCTGGGTTAAACAGCACTTTCAAGCTGGTCCCCTTATGTGCTCCTGGGCTGAGTTGAGCAGCACTCTCAGATGCCCCCAACCATGTGCCCCACATTTAACACGTCCCTATCCCACTTTCACAGTAACCAACTCGATGAGCAAACCCCACAGTATTTGGGGCACTACAGGGATCTTTTAGATTAGGTAAAAGAAGCGTCGCTGAAGAGTAAATGGGGGAAGCTATAGACACAAATGAGTAAAAGTCAGAGCACAAAAGAGAAGCAACCAACTCGCCTATAAGGGCTATTTATTGACTAATAAGGATAACTATAGAAAGAGGGCTAAACAAACAGTTACATTTTAAAGGTTAATACCAGAGAGAGAGAGAGAGAGGGATCTCACCCACTCCATGAGGCTTGGACTGGTCAGTGTTCCCAGGTGATGGTGGTAGCTCAGGATCCTGAGGGCTGGAGCCAGGCACGGCACCCAGCACAATCAGTTTGATGATGATGATGGAGTCCCAGTGGAACTGGTGCAGAGTTCGGGTCTAAGTATCAGAACACTGACTGTGGCACAGGTAGGAGGTTTTGTAGAGAAAATAGAAAGGTTCAAGGGAGAACAGTAGATTTGTTTATGAGTAAACTGCGGATTCAAGGGTTTTCTTTAGGCTAGACAATAGGAGCTGAGCACACTTGGCTATGGGAGGTGTTTTCTTCAGGGAGTTCACAATGTACCCAGGTTATTTCAGTATTTTGGGATCGCAGTCAAAGATCTCTTACTAGAATTGGTCTGATAATTGCTGAGCTGGGGGTGAACAGGTGAAGGTTCATTAGCATCTGGTGCAGGGATTCCCAGAAAGCTGTGGGTCCCTGCTTTTTAGGTCCCAGTGTTCAGTGTGGTTCCCTTTTCCTCATTCTTCAGGCTCATTCCTGTCCATCTTCTATGCAGATAAGGCTAGGGGGGTGGTCTCAGTTCTCCCTTCCTTATGCTAATCGCAATGTCTTAATCTTGTTACCTTGTCAGGAGGGGTCGAGGTGCCTCCCAATGCCCTCCACTGTTCTCTGCAAGCCTTTTATCTGATCAGTTTTGGTTCAAAGAGAGACTGGGAGGGGGTGTCTTTCATGAGTCAGACAGGCTGGATACTGCGCCCTCGTTCCCAAAAACACAGAGCTGCCTGGTATCAAACTGCGCCCTGGTTCCCCAAAACACAGAGCTGCCTGGTATCAAGAGCTCTAGGGTGTCTGATGGATTTTTAGCCCAGTGGGTCCTATCTTCAGCTGGTTCCAGGGCTCCCAACTTCAGTGGGACTGTGCTCATTAGCACCAGCTGACGATCAGCCCCTTGGGGTCAAGTTCTGCTTTGGCTGCAGTGGCGCTGCACAGCTGGCACCAATGGCAGAACCTGGCCTGTCTAAAATAAATGGAGGAATTAGAAACCTCTGTTCTCGGAGCAAGGGAGTCATTGCGGTGGGGCTGCATGATGAGCCCTGGGCTGTTTGGGGAATGCCACTGGCACTTACTGCCTGCCTGAAGGCACAGTTGCACTGGGTATCTTTACTCTTAGAAGAGCATTTCACAGCCCCTTTGCTGTAGTGCCGGGGTGCTCTTTGCTGATACTATTACATACCAGATACAGCTACACAAGGGTACTGCACCTGCCATCTAAAAGCGGGTTGCAGAGTCCATAGGAAGAGGGGTCTTCTCATGTTCTGAGGGCACGACTCAGCCTGAGCTCCAGTGGAAGCTGGGTCTCACCAAGTACTTGATCCATTCCAGGGATGCCTGGGACTCAGTCAAGGTCAGCCCGAGGTAGCCAGGGGCTTTGTGGAGAAGGAGGCCGTGGAAGTGGTGTCTGGATTGGGCAGGTAAGCAGAGTAGCACACACAGCACTTTTCATGGGTTCTGGTCAGTTGGCTCCAGGAGCATGCAGGCTGCAGCCAAAGCTCCCAGACAGTCCAAGGGAGAGCGTATGACACTGGTCAGGCTTGGAAGCAACAAAGCAATGGGTGGGAGTGGCGAGGTCTTCCTGGAGAGTGCAAGGGCACAGCTCCTGAACAGATGCAGCCTGTTACCAGCAGAGCCCCGGGGTCATGCCCCTGTCAGGAAGCAGGAGCTGATGCCCTCAGCCCGAGGTGTCATTACTGTTTTGGCTAAGCCCTCAAAATGCCTCCCTCTGCCACTCAGTCCCCCTCCCCTGCGCTCATGCAGTGCCAGAGCTGGACTAGGAAGGCACCACACGCTGTCCAACAGACACGAGGAAGCGATGCTGGTGCACGCGAGGACGAGGCTGCAGTAGTGCAGGCTCGATTCCCAGGCCGGCAGGGCCCATTGTGATCAGCTAGGCTGACGTCTCGTATAACACAGGCCAGAGCCCTGCCCCAGAATAGCACCTGGTGTTAGCTAAACACCTTGATTTTAACACTGCACGGGATGGAGACTCCACCGCGCCCCTTGGTAAGTTGTTTCAATGCTTCATTACCCCTCCCCTTATTTCCATTTGGAATCTGGCCAGCTGCACCTTCGCCCCACTGGCTCATCTGAGACCGGGGATTTTCACACTGGGGGTCAGGACCCCGAGGCGGGTTGTGAGGTTATTACATGGTGGGGCGGGGGGGGGGGGATCGCACGCTGTCAGCCTCCACCCCACACCCCACTATGCCTCCAGCCTTTATCATGGTGTTGTTTATCATGCCTTGTCCTCTTGATAAACGGCATGATAAACAAGGCCTGCTGGGTGAAAGGGGTCACCTGGACCAACGTTTGAGAACCGCTGTCTTAGAACTTTCTTTGCTAGTTTGAAGCACCCAGTATTAAATCTTTGTTCCCCATGTAGATCCTCCCATATTGGGATCAAGGCACCCCTTAGCCTTTCCTTCGTTAAGCAGACAAGAATACTCTCTTTGGGTCCGCCACTCTAAGGCAGGTGTTCTACTCCATTAACCATTCTCGTGGCTGTTCTCTGAACCCTCTCCAGTTTATCACCATCCTTCTTGAATCATGAGCACCAGAGCGGCACACGCTATTCCAGCAGCAGCTGCATCAGTGCCAAATATAGAGGGAAAACACCCTCTTGACAACTCCTGCTACTGCGATGGAAGAAGTAATACCAAAGCAATAAGGCAGTGGGAGGCTGAGACAGTGTTGCCCCTTAAAACAATGCCCATAATTAGAAAGGCTCAACCCCAGGCATCCCCAGCAAAGGGCTCACCCTGCACCTCGACCCAGCCCCCAGGCTGGAGAGGAAGCCAGTGTCAGGACGGATTTAAGCGCAGACCCCTGTTCTGAAAAGCAAGCCCTGCCTCTGTTTGTTAGCAGTGACGGGCCCCAGTACAAGACCCAGAGGAGCAGGGCTGGGCGTGTCTCGGCCCATCAGATTATGTAACTGACAGGCAGGCAGGACTCACGCACATGTCGGCTCCACCTGACTCTCTGCAGAGCGCAGCCAAAGTGACGACGCCCTGTGGGAGTGTGGGCAGGCTGAAATCAGGCTGGGCTTAGAGGGTGCAGTAGTGCTGGGTCCCCCAGCCTGTACCTGGGGGCAGGCAACCCACCCCCACTGGAGCAGTGAGCGAAGACGGGACAGCAGGGGAGGAGGCCAGGGGAGCTGGTGATTCTAGGGCCATGGGATGATGGGTGACGGGGGACACTGGGTGGGGAGCACATGTGAAGGGTCTGCTGTCAGATAACACAGTACTACTGCTTAGCACCTAACTCGCTTCATGGGGTCCCAATACTGCATACCTGGTGCTGCCGGAAGGGGAAAACAGGCTGCCCTTGAGCACTCCGTGTTTTACCGGGAATAGCCCCTGGGGCACAAAGGGTGGGTGGGTGTGTAACAGAAAAGGAAAACATTTTCCACGTGTGTTGGATTCCATTGTGCTGCTGCATGGCTCTCAGGCCCAACAACCTGACTCCTGTCATTCCCTCTGATCCTGGGGTTAGCTTGGCTCTGGGAGCATTGGTCATGCAGGAAGAGCTGGCGGCAGGAGTAATAGATTTGGTGAATCTCCCTTTGGAGTTCCCAGAATGCAGTGCAACTCCCTCAATGGCCAATCTCTGCCCGCAGGTCACAGCGAGCGCTTTGTCCGGGTCTGAAATCTGAGCTGTCAACACAGAGGGCACGAGGAATAGTTCTGTTCCCAGTTCCCACACTCATGGTTACAGGTGCCACAAATCTTCTCGAAGATTTACCATTCGGGGACAGGGTTGCTAGAGCATCAGTGGGATGTGAATGCAAACAGGAGGTGAACAGGGCCAGATCCAGCTAGTCAGGACATTCACATAGGAAGTGACAGAGAGTAGTTCAGGATTTGCCCAGCTCCAGCTCTCTGCTCATGACTCCATGCCCTGGGTGGAAAGGTGAGGGCCTCTGGCTCATCTGCCCATGCTCTGGTCTATACTCAGGACGAGCCAGAGCAAATGGCTCCTAGTTCCCCAGTTCCTATGATAACACAAGAGTCAGAGGAGTAGCAGCGCTCACCCCTGACCATTTCCTGAGCACAGTGGGCGCTGCTGAAGAAGCGACCCAGCCGCCAGTGCAGGAAGAAGGCCCAGGAAAGGCTGGCAATGTTGCAAAGCTAAAGGCAATTCTCAGCTCACCCCCCTGCCACAGGGCCAGGTTTCCTAGCGTGGCATCCCAAGCACGTTAGCCCTGTGAACGCATCCCCACCGCCGGTTGTCACACTGCAGGGCTGGGCTGGGCAGGCCAGAAGGTCACATCCTTGGGCTAACACTGAAGCCCTGCTAATGGAGGGTCGTCCCTCTAAGTGCCTTTGAGGCAAACTGGGAAGCAGAGAAGGGCCTTTCATGTCTGAGGTGCTGGTGTGAACCAGGCCAGGCGGGAGCACTTCCCCTCTGCTGCTGGTCAGGAGCAGGTGTGGAAGACAATGGGGGGTCTCAGCCCAGTGCTATGGACTCTCACCCCATATCAGAACAATTGGCACGTCACTGGCAGGCTCTTGGAGAGAGCTGGAGGGCTCGGGAGTGGAGCCAGTGCTCACCAGCCTGTGCAGATGGAGGTTCAGGGAAGTCTTGCCAAAACTTTGGAGATTTCCCCCTTGGTTTGTTGCTGCATCTCCCAGGAATGTGAGCAGGGCTCCTGGTTCCATAGGGGAGAAGGAAAGGCCCCGCAGCAGGGGAAGATAACACAATTCTCTTCCAGTACCCACAATGCTTGCCAGCCCTGGCCCCTGCAGGGACCGGGCACAGACAGGACCTTGTCCTCTTGCTGGCCCACCCAGAGCTACTGCAGCCACAGCTCTCCCCTCGGGTGGGCTCCTCATCAATAGCAAAGTTCTTTCAGGAGGTGGTTATAGGCCACGGTCAGGGAGCCGCCTAGGAGGCAGATGAGGATGCTGGCCAGGAAGGAGGCCGGGCCGATGAGCAGGAAGAAAGCGTAGTCCCGGGGGTGCAGCAAGCTGTCCTGGCAGTGGCTGAAGGACTCGTTGCCAATGGCCAGGAGGGGATACTGGTTGAGATGCTCTGGGAATCTGCACAGGATCAAATTCTCCTCTGCCAGAGAAAGACAGACACAAAGGTCAGGCCGGGTCATGTTCGCACCTGGCAGCAGCGCATGGGAGGTTACTGGGCTCCTGCCTGGGCCAGAGGAGGGCTCCAGTCTGCTGCCCACACCGGAAGGAATGGGCAGCATCAGGGAGAGGGGCTGGGCAGGGTGGGCCAGTGCTCAGAGCAGGCAAGCAGCAGTGGGAAGGTCGGCTGGTGCTGGGGTGAGGCCAGGCAGGACAATCCAGCGTGGGGAGGATCGCGGCAGGCTGTGGGTCATGACAGCAGCTCTGAGGTGGGACAGGAGGCGCACGGCCTGCTAAGCAGCCAGGAGCATTTCCTCTTCTCTCTCTCTGGGCCTCTGTCTCCTCGTAGTGCCACAGACGCCAGGAGCCAAGCTGCCTGCGCAGAGCTGGGGTTAGTTCTGTCACCCCTCTGAGAGTGGCAGGAACATCCCACCCAGCCAGGGCTCAGGCCCCGGGCTACCACCACAACACCAAGGCACCGGGAGCCAGTCGGTGCCCAGGGCGATACCCACGAGGAAGTGAGTCGGGGGGGAAGGCTGAACTGGCTCAAAGGCCGAGGGGCAGAGCCTGGGGCAGCCGCTCTCTCAGGACTGGGGGTACGATGCCCCTGGGGTGTGGGACAGCCACTCTCCCAGGGCTGGTTATGCAGGGGGAAGGTGTCGCCATCAGCTGGGGGGCGGTTCCGCCTGCAGGGGGCAGTGCCGCCCGCGGGTGCGGCGGAAGAGCTGTGCTCTCAGCCAAGGACTGGCAGGAGCCACCGTGGGGCCCTGGGGCAACCCCATAAACAGCCCCTCCCATCCTCCCAGCCCAGGCTGTGCCGGACTCGGGTGCTGGGGGCAGCTTCTCCTCTTCTTCATGGGCTGAGTGATAGAGAGAGTGGGCAACCTGACACTCCCTGGAAGGGTTCAATGCACAGAGGCCTGGCACCGGCTGGTGCCCATTACCCCAGCCAGAGAGCTAGAGCAGGGGCACCCCAGCCACATGCTGCACCTGCCCCACCCCCACCCCGAGGACACAGGCTGCGCAGAGCCAAGGGGAGCTGCCGAGGCTGGGAGACGTCCAGGGCAGAGCCCAGGGTCAGGGGAGGAAGGGCTGGAGCCCAGGGCAGCTCCGGTGGTGCCCCACAGCTGGAGCTGTCCTGGCACCAACACTGCTCCCAGCGAGGGGCCAAGCTCCCTCTCCTTAGCTGGGCTTGGTCCTGGGAAGCCCCTTGGCACCCATGGCAGGAGGCCTATCCAAAATCAGGGGCCAGAGGGCTCTGCTCGCGTGCAGCTCCCTTCCCTCGGCCCCAGTCCTTGGCTCCCCTGGGCCGACTTCCTGCGGCCTGGCCCAGGCTACACCAGCAACAGCAACAAGCAGGCTGGGGCCGCATGGGGGTCAGGCTCTCGCCCTCACTCCCTGCTCCCGGTGAGCTGTCACTTCCTCCGCAGAGCGGAGGACTGCCGGGGCTGCCCAAAGTAGGCCCCAGAGGGTTCGTTCAGAGAGGGGCTCTGGCCATGGGCCCAGCCCAAGGGATTCAGGTGTGACCAGCACTGGGGAGGAGGGGGGACCCTGCAGCCACATGCCCTGCTGCAACCCAAACCCGCCTGCTCCAAGAGGGGACCCCTGGAGAAGCCTCAGGTCCACAGACCCTGCCTCTGGCCAAGATGGAATAAACCTGCTGCCATCAGTGCCCAGGATTCACTCGAGGCTCCCTTCTTCCAGCCTGGCCAGCCCTGGGAGCGAAGGAGTCGAGTGGGGCTGACTGGAAACAGAGAACTTTGCAGCAGAAGGGAAATGAGACTTTGTACAACTTTGTACAATGAGACCTGAAATCGGCCAGCGGGACTTCGGGGCAAGGACTTCAGCCTGGCTCCCGCACCGGGCTAAGAGTTCATGGCACCCGCTGTGACAAGCAGGGAGAAGGGTGGACATGATCTCAAAAGTTTCACTGGACGGGGGAGGCTTTTCTGAAGGGAGATACCTGGAGCTGTAACCTGAGATGAGAAGGGGGAGGGGAGTTGACACCTATGGCCCGGGAAGTGAACAAAGGAAGGGAGACGGCTGGAGGGTTTTGAGAGAGGGAGAAGCTGGCTGGGGAAGAGAGGTGGGGAGCCCAGATTCGGGGTCTTAGCTCCCTGCCCCCCAGAAGGGCCTGACTAAGGGGGTCCTGTTTGTACTGACGAGCTCTGAGTTGGATTGTGTTCCTGGCATCCCCAATAAACCTTCTGATCTACTGGCTGGCTGAGAGTCCCTGTGAATCCCAGTAAGTGGGGGGTGTGGGAACGGGACTCCCCCACTCCCTGTGACACCCGCGCTCCCCAGCCCAATGACCATTGAATTATTTCTACAAAGTGGAACAACTTCAACAGGAGAGATTGAGAGAGACCAACTGTATGGCCGGTAGCCCGGACCCTCCCCCGCGATACGGGAATGGTGGGGCTGGGCCCAGCCTCTGTCAGAATCACAAGGGTTGGGTACAAGGGGGCGGATTTTCCAGTGAAGAAAAGGTTTAATTAACAAATTCCTGCCAAGCCCAAGGCTCGCACCCTGCCCTCCACGCTGCTGCGTCGCCCACCCATTCTTACCTTGGATTTTGTCCCTGTTGCCCAAAAGCCAGAGGAAGAGGGCCTGGATTTCGCAGGTGCACGCCCACGGGTTGCCCTGCAGCGTCAGGGAGCGCAGGGCAGGCAGGTTCCTAAAGACACTGGTGGGCAGGGACCTCAGGGCGTTGCTGTGCAGAAAAAGCTGCTGCAAGCCGGGCAGGGCTTTCAGCATCTCTGGGGGCAGTTGACCAAGCTTGTTGGCCCCCACGTTGAGAGTCACTAAGCCCGAGAGAGGCAGGAAGGTCTCGGCCGTGAGCACCGAGAGGTAGTTGTTGCTCAGGTCCAGCTCCCGCAGCGCCCCGAGCCCTGCCAAGGCCTGGCGGTGGATGCTCACCAGGACGTTGCTGCGCAGGCTGAGGGTCTGCAGCGCCTGCTGTGACCGGAAGGCGTGAGCCTTGAGGACGGCGATGTGGTTGTAGCCCAGCCACAGGGCACTGGCATTGGTGGGCAGGTTTTCAGGCACAACGCGCAAGGCGAGGTAGCTGCAATCCACTTCCCCAGAGGAGCATCTGCAGACGGCAGGGCAGCCAGAGTAGGAAGGTGGGCCCAGGAGTAGAAAGGCCAGAAGAGTGGCTAAGCCCAGCCAGCCAGCCATGCTTAGCTGCCAGAGGAACCACTCAGTGCCCGTTCCCCCGTGTGGTGCCTGGCCACACCCGCCTCCCTGGTCGGGCTCAGCAGCCTTCACAAGTTGGCTCTGCGGGGCCGGGGCAGCAGGCAGTGCGGGAACCAGGCCGGGGGCAAGCGTGGGACCCCCTGCAGCTCTCACTGGCCCTCTTGTTCCCCTGCAGCGTCACCTGCGCTCTGCAAACATTCACCTGGCTGCTCAAAGGCCAGTGGCTCTCCCCGGCTGTGGTTTCTTCAGGGCGGAGCTGCACTTTCTTAGCAAATATTTTCACAGAGCAAAAGCTGCTGCCAAGATGCAGAGCCAGGGGCCCCCTCCCCCACCCAGCAGGAGACCGCTCCAGACCAGGGAGCACAGCAGTGCCATGCGCACTGACCTCAAGGCCATGCCCTCGGGGGACTGGCCAGATCGCCTGCACCCAGCCCATGCTCAGGCCTCTCCTAGGGCCGCCTCTGACAGGGCTCGGGCTGCACTGCCCACCCCAGCTCTCGATGCTCCCCTCAGCCACTGTGCCTGGTCCCTCAGCCCACTCCTGAATCCTCTCCCCTAGGCATCTTGCCCTGGCCCTGCAGGGCTCTTGCCCAGACGCCTGGCTCCCTCACCTCCTGGGGGAGTGCTCAAACCAGCAGGCTGCCCCGTCAGCCCCCGGCTTGTGCCCTCTCTCAGAGTCGCTTGGGCCAGAACGAGAGGCCAGAAGCCTGAGAATGGCTCTGTAGCCTAGTGCTCAGAGCTCACGCCCAGCTCCTGGGAAAGCCAGGATCCCGTCCCCTGCTCCCCTGAGCGGTTCATTAATTGTCCACACCAGGAGAGACCGAGGGAGCCCCACCTTGCACTAGGCCAGAGCCCAGTGGCTAGTGTACTCCCCACAGAGTGGCAGGACCTGATCAATTCCCCTCTCCCCATTAGGCAGAGGGGTCTCCCATGCCTCAGGGGAGTACCCTGCCCACAGGGCTCAAAGCCAGATGGGGCCCCAGCTGAGTGCTCCTCTGCCCTGGTTTGGGACTCACTCCCGTGGGAGGTCGGTACTAGCTGCTCCCTGTTTGCAGAGGAGACACATCGGTGCAAGAGCACGAGACCTTTGCCGGCACCGAGGGGAATTAGGTGCCTGCAGAGTTTCAGCAGGAGTTTTGTGCATTGCAGTGGTGCCAAACCCAGACTTAGGTGCCTAACTCAGGCCCTCCTGCCTTCCCCTCCTTCAGGGAGCCACTCACCCAGCCCCACAGCGCTCCAGGCTCCGGCAGAGCAGCGGCCCGAGCTCAGGGCAGGGCTCCCAGCCCCACCTGGAGAGATCTGGGACAGGAGGGGAGGAGCTTGGCTCTCAGCAGTGTGTGTGTGCCAGCCGAGGGCTGGGGTTGCATCCTGAACCTGGCACTGACGTTCTTCTGATCCTGGCTGAAAAGTTCAGTTAGCCCCTTGGTGCAGCGTCTCCTGCCCCTCTCCTCAAGTGCTGAGGTGCCTCCCACCCTGCTCCGCCCCGCACCCTGGCTCCTGGGCCCTTGTGCTCACTGAAGAGGACAGAAGGCTGGGCTGTGCCCACAGCCTCACCCCAGGTAGCTGGTGTACGTGAGTGAGGGGATGGGCCCCTGCCAGGCTGGTGCACAGTGACTGTCTCCCCTGGACTGCCCCTTTAATGCTCTCACTAGTAAGTCAGGGGTGAGTCCCCCTAAAGGGCTACCTCTGGATACTGCTCTCCAGCAGGGGTTGTTGGCCCCGCCCCACTCAGAGACCACAGCCACGGGCTGGTTGGAACATTGAGCCCTTTCACCCGGCACGTTTACAACAAAAAGGACGCACCAAATCGAACGGGAAAGGGAACAACTGTGGGAACCTTTGAAAGATGAGTCCTGGGCATCCGTCGCTGCTCTGCCCTTTCCCAGCACTCCCGGAGGCACGGATTGCTCAGGGGACTTCACTGTGGTAGATGATTTTCGACGCGTTCGTTTGATTGCGCTCGTCCTCCGAGGTGAGGTTGAGGGACTGCGACACTTTGAACTGCACCATGGATACCACAGCCAGCTCCTCGGGGTCCAGGAGGCCCAGGGTGGAGTCTGGAAGGAAAGGAAAGAGCATGTACTAGCCGGGTGGGAGTGCTCCAAACCTCCCTGCAGAACAAAGAGGCAGCCGGGCAGGGTGCAGGAGAGGGCTGCTCCAGACACAGTCTCCAACAGCTGGAAATTCAAAGGAGCCTGTGACACCAGCCAGCTGCCCTGGGAGTTTCAAAGCCACCCTGTGCAGCCCAGAACCCGGCGAACAGGTTCTAGCCAGGGACTGAGCACACCCTATTGCTACCACCGGCTGCCTTTGCCACACAGTCACTACTGGCACGTCCAGCACAACCGGTCCAGAGAAGTCCCTGTCCGGGGAGAAGACTTGGGTATAGCTATGCTGGAGCCTGGGCTGACACTGACCGGCTAGCTGGGTTTGAAAGGTGCTGCACCCCGTCTACATTAGTATTTAGAATCCGTTCACGAAATCACGGCAGCTAACTCACTTCTCACAACCTGCTCCTCCCCTCGGCCAGACATGGTCATAGGGAGTGTCACTCCCAGACACGCCATGCACCCCCTTGCTTGCCAAGGTCTCACAGGGCCACAGGCCACAAGCTTCTCCCCCCCGGGACCCTCCAGGCTGGCTGCCCCCTCCCTGGCTGCTCTCTGGGGCTGTGTCTCCATGGGGGGGCATTTGCATCAGGGCTTTTCGCACCATTTCTCATGTCAGCCAAAGGCAAAGCAGGAATGCCGTGAGCGCTCCAGGTGCGGGAGACGAAGAGTCCAGGGGGACTCGCACCTCAAAGCCGGATGAAGCCCGGAGAAGCCTGGGCTGGGAGGCTCTCTCTGCTGCAAAAGGCCGTACCCCTACCAGGGCTGGAGGCACAGCCCCGCCCTCTTGTGTATTCAGTGTCTGCTCCGACCCAGGGCACAAAAGCACCCGGCTAGGCCATGGGCGACGAGGACTCACCAGAGCAGAGGGGCAAGCACAGGGAGCAGTTGCTCTGGGCCATGGTGTGGTGACAGTAGTCAATGCAGCTCTGCACAGCGACACCACACACTGCAAAGAGACACGAGTGGCTGTTATCCTCCCCCCAGAGAGACACCCCCACACCAGACCCGTGGGAGGAAGGCCCCAGCACTGCCCTGAAACCTGACTGACAGACAGAAGAGCCAGCCCCCACAGCCGTGCCCGGGCCTTGGCCTGTTCCCTGTCCAGGTTTTATCGATTGGGTGTGCACCAGTGTAACTTCAGTCCAGAGTCCTTGCAATTCCCTGGCAGCCTGCAGGGGCTTCACCTCCACCTAGCCAGTCTGAAAAATCGGGACAGTGTGTGTGGGGAGGAAGGGGGAAGGCGGGGGCGGGGGGTAATAGGCGCCTATATAAGAAAGAGCCCCAAATATCAAGGCTGTCCCTAGAAAATCAGAACATCTGGTCACCCTAGCACCACCCACAAGGGCACCTGTATCGAATGCCCAGCCCCTGACCCTCCTGAGAGAAGTGGCCCAGGCCACTCCTTTGGCAAACAAGCAGTCGGGCAGCTGAAGAACGCCAAGCCCCAGAAGGCAGCGCTCCAGTCCCTGTGGAGGGGGGTGATAATCCAGTGCCCTGCTCTGCGGAGCAGAGCGAACAGCTCAGCTGGGACGGCGCCCTGGACGCGGCCCAGGCCCTCATGCTCTGTGTGGGTGGTGCTAGGCCCAGGGCCCTGTGAGGACACAGGCAGCTCCACCTCCAGTCGGCTCTTTTCAAGGCTCTGGAACTTGGCTGTGAATTTCTAGCCCTGGGGAGAACGGGCATGAAAGGAATCACATCACCAGGAGAGAGAGATCTGGGAATCTATCAAAACGCCACCTCTTCTTAGGCACCTGTGAACACACACGCAATCACATACAGTAACACGTGCACACACAAGTGTGTGGACACAATGTATGCACCCACCCATCCCCACACACAAATACATATGCACACTCACTCACACCCAGTAACCAGAATGGCAATCCTGCAGGGGAGTGGCGGGCGAGCTCCCCCGCTTCTGGCTGGTCAAGGGCTCGTTGCTGTTGTGTACCCAGCTCTGGCAGCGAGCTCACTGAGACGCTGAGCATGGTGCAAGGCTCCAGGCTGCACCCCATCCGTGCTAGCTGCAGCTCACGATTCAGGGCTGCCGGGCCCAGCACAGGGCAGGGCTGCACCCCAGGCACAAGGTGTGAGGGAATAGAAATGCTCTCAGTGGCTCCTCTGACTATTGTGGGAAGGTGTCCATGCCTGAAGCTGTAACCTGACTCCAGGTGGGGGGAAGAGGTCACCTGACCTCCTGCCTGGGAAAGAGACAAAGGAAGCAGGGGAGGAGCTGGGGAGTGAGTTTGAGTTGGCAGCTGGCTAAGGAAGGGCAGGGAGGCGCAGATAGGGTCTGGGCTCCCTGGACCCACGAAATGGATCCAGCTGAGGGGTCCGGTTCACTCTATGCACAAGCTCTGTGTTAGATCATGTTCCTGTCGACTAATAAACCTCTGTTTTACTGGCTGGCTGAGAGTCACGTCTGACTGTGGAGTTGGGGTGCAGACCCACGGGCTTCCCCAGGACCCTGCCTGGCTGGGCTCGCTGGGGGAAGCGCACGGAGGGGCAGAAGGTGCCGAATGCTCTGAGGTCAGACCCAGGAAGGTGGAAGCTGTGAAGCTCCTAGCCTTGGAGACAGGCTGTTTATGGAGAAGAAGCTTCCCCCCAGAGTCCTGACTGGCTTCTTAGGGAGCAGTTCCAGACCATCGCCCCGGGGACTCCGTGACACAAGATCTCCAGGGCAGCGCTGCCCCTTCCCCCACAACATGCCCCCTCCTCCTATTCGTGCCAAGGGCAAGGAGGCAGCTGGCACAGGAAGTGTCAGAGCCTCTGCCACCAGCTTTACCCCACACGGAGTCCCCTGCCTACCAGAACCCCATGAATTCTCCAGGGCGGCTACGTGGCACTGCGGGGCCTGGCTGACTGGACAGTCCCGCTCACAGTCCCTGCCCGGGGACCTCCCAACCCGGGGAGATGAGTCAGGTGCTCTCAGTCCACGTGCCACTGGGAAGGGAAGCACCAAAGTTGGCATCTCAGCAGAGTGGCCCAAGCCTGACTGAGCCACTGCGCAATTCTCAACCTACCAGGACATGGGGGGTGAATGTGGGGTCTGGGGCACATCACCAGCCGGTGTGGGGCTGCCCCCACCCACACTGGACCTGTCCTGTGAATAAACACAGTCCAGGCTGCAGGCTCTCAGCTGACACAGGAACCCCACAGCCAGGCCCGGAGCAGTCACTGGAACGAACACAGCTCTGGGCACCAACAGGAAGGGGGACCGGACGCTCCGGTAGATCTGAGCTCCAGACACCAGCAGGACAAGACCTTGCCTACAGACCTGTGGGGACTCATGGGATCCATTCCCCCTTAAGGGAGTTCTTCCCAATCATTCCACCTGAAAGAGTCCCGGGAGAAAAGTACATTGGCAAACAAATGCCTCACCTCCTGCCAGGCCTCCTGGAAACAATAACCAGTTTAATTATTCTGACATGCCAAGGGCTTGATGTTATTATTCTGTCCTAAAGCAAAGCTTGGATTTCAACACTAATCCCCAGCTGGAATGCTCCAGGTGACTCCCACAACACGGCACTCACCTGCCCCAGCCACGCACAACACTGGTCCCACAACACAACCCAGGCCTGCCCCAGCCACGCACAACACGGATCCACAACACAACCCAGGCCTGCCCCAGCCACTGTTCTGGGTCCGGTTCTGTTCAATATCTTCATCAATGATTTAGATAATAGCACAGAGAACACACTTGTAAAGTTTGCACATGATACCAAGCTGGGAGGGGGTTGCAAGTGGGTTGGAGGATAGGATAAAAATTCAAAATGATCTGGACAAACTGGAGAAATGATCTGAAGTCAATAGGATGAAATTCAATAAGGACAAATGCAAAGTACTCCACTTAGGAAGGAACAGTCAGTTGCACACATACAAAATGGGAAATGACGGCCTAGGAAGGAGAACTGTGGAAAGAGATCTGCAGGGTCAAAGTGTATCACAAGCTAAGTATGAGTCAACAGTGTAACACTGTTGCAAAAAAAAGTGAACATCCTTCTGGAATGTATTAGGAGTGTTGTGAGCAAGACATGGAAGTCATTCTTCCACTCTATTCTGCTCTGATTAGGCCTCAACTGGAGTAGTGTCCAGTTCTGGGCGCCACATTTCAGGAAAGATGTGGACAAATTGGAGAGTCCAGAGAGGAGTCACAAAAATGATTGAAAGTCTAGAAAACATGACCTATGAAGGAAGACTGAAAAAAACTGGGTTTGTTTAGTCTGGAGAAGAGAAACTGAGAGGGGAACATGAGAACAGTTTTCATGTACATAAAAGGTTGTTACAAGGAGCTGGGCGAAAAATTGTTTTTCTTAACCTCTGAGGCTAGGACAAGCAAGGGGCTTAAATTGCAACAAGGGCGGTTTAGGTTGGACATTCGGAAAACCTTCCTGTCGGGGTGGTTAAGCCCTGGAATAAATTGCCCAGGGAAGTTATGGAATCTCCATCTTTGGAGATTTTTAAGAGCAGGTTAGACAAACACCTGTCAGGAATGGTCAAGATAATACTTAGTCTTGAGTGCAGGGGACTGGACTAGATGACCTCTCAAAGGCCCTTCCAGTCCTATAATTCTATTTTAACATCCTCTTTAGTGATTCTTCCATTTCCACTTTTTGTAGGATTCCCAATTCAGATCCCCTAGGGAATGACACGCCCCGACGCTCCGGCTTCAGCCAGCCCCTTTTCTCACCTCAAAAGACCAGGCAGCAGAAGGGGCAGGGCTCTCACCTTGGAGTGCCAACACCCGGACTCTGCCACTGCAGTCACACACGGGTCGCTCTTGGGGGGCAGTGTATCTCTGATAGCGCAGGCCGCTGAACCCCTCAGCACATACTGCAAACAAAGAGGAGAGGACGCTCAGCAGGCCCCCTTGGCACCCAGCCAGCCCTCGGCCCAGGTCTGACAGTCTTCACAGAGCAGAGCAAGCGCTGCACAAATGGACTGAGAGACTCATCGTGCCCTGGCACTGTAACAAAGGACACGCTGGGCCTGACTTGTACCCCTGGCACAGAATCAACAGGGCATCGGATCTCCCCAGCCATGTCTCCTTCCTCTCCCTCCCACCAATCCCCAGCTTCCACCCCATCTCTGCCCTGCCCCCAGCCTGCTGGAGCAGGCCCTGGGCTAGAGGCTGGGATACAGGCAACGCAGAGCGCCCCTTCCCCACCGCGCACCAGGGTTATTCCCAATTTACCTGCCCTGCAGCCCAACAGCGAATCTGGGGCTGGGGGGAAACTGCGGCCCTGATTGATGGGCTTGCCTGACCCAAGTCACACAGCAGATCAGTGGCAGAGGTGAAACTAGAACCCGGGTCTGCGGAGTCCGCAGGCTTGACCCTCTCCCATCCTGCACCGACGCTGGGCACTCCCCTGGCCTGGGTGTCAATGACTCGGCAAGGAGCCAGGCAGGGTAGGATCAGGCCGGCAGTGCCTTGCTCTCAGCACGTGGCCATGCTACCTCTTTGCAGGTCTGCGGATGGGAGGCGTTTGAGCGGGGTCTGCCCTTACTGGTCCATCTGTAGAGTGTGGAGTTGGGGCGGGAGATGATGCCGGCCATGGAGCCGATCAGGTAGAAGCCCGTCCCGGCCTGCAGAACGGCTGCGCACACGCTCCGCTCGGAGAGGCACTCCTGCTTGGCCTGCTCCAGGCTCTCGGCAGAGGGGTGCAGGAACGCTGGCTCTCCCACCACGCCCCGGCCAGGCTGCTCCACAAACCACTCAGTAGCTGGGGGAAGCAGAGGGTAAAAAACAATTTCTCCGGGTCTCTCGTGAAACACTTGTGTTCTCAGAGACCCAGCTGCCAGCCACGGCCTCGCTTCCACTCAGCACAGCCAGGGAAGGCCGCGATAACCCCTCGCAGCCCCAGCGCCATGGCACTGCTGGAGGGGACAGCCCTGCCGCAGACACAGCCCTGCACATGACAATGACCAGGAACAGAAACCCGCAGCCACCTAGGGGTTCAGAGTTGTCGGTGTGTCCCCAACAAACCACAGCGGCAGGGAACGGGCAGGGCAGGAGGAAGTGAAAGCAGCTGCAAGAAACGCCCTTTGGTGCCTGGCTGCACTGCCTCCATACAGCCAAACAGCAGAGCCACCTAGGACTGGCCAGCTGGGACGCCTCCCTCGGGGGTGAGAGGTATCACAGGGGCTGAACACCCCCCCGCCCTCAAAATCATGTCTCCTTCCAGCCACCTTCTGTCACGCATCCTGCGCTGGGGCTGGAGGGGAGGGCTCCGAGCCAATCCCCCCACCAGAGCAGAACAAAGGAGGTAAGACAGGGACAGGGCTGGGCCCAGCGCTGTCCCTTCTGACTGGGACACATGGCTGGAGCCTGTGAGGCAGCATGAGGGAAGCAGAGGAGAAAGTAACTGCTTTCAAAGCACGAACGCACTGGGGTGGGGGGGAGGCAGCGATGGGAATGGGGGGGCATGCAGCAGCCCAGCTATGTTGGAAATCTGTTCTCCCACACGGACTGTGCTAGGGCTCTCAGCGTCCCCCGAAGCCCAGCAGCAACAGAGGCTTCTAATGACACATTCTGAAGCAGTTCGTGATCCTCCTTCCAAATCCAGCACATGTTCAAACTCCATTTTTATTCCTCCTGCTGCTGCCCCTCGTTGAACTCCTCTCCCCCAAGCAGAGCGATAAAAGCAGGGCTGTATATTTCTGGGAACAGGAGAACAAGGACATCTGTTTGGGAGGCGTTGAGGATACTCCGTGCCAGGAGAATTAGAGATCTAGTCTGTGTACTCCTTGCTGTTGCTACAGACACAAAGGAAGGGGTTATTAAAACTACGTGCCAAATTGTTATCACTTGGCTTTAAAAGTTTAATTCCTTGCAAAATTACAAGTAATTAAAGATCAGAGGCGAGATACTTTCTGTGACTGCCATGGTGCTAAGGGTTATTTTCAGATCAAATTAATAATAAAAAGGAAGATTTGCTGGTGACTATAAGGAAGATGCTTCTAAAGAAGATGTAATTACAAACTAATTACCCATAAACTAGGCCTTCTCAAGCTTAGGAACCTGCTTTTAAACTCTGCAGGTTCCATCCCAGCATCCCAAGCTCCCTTGGTTCACTAGTGTTCCTAGAGAAGTTGGTCGTGTGTGGGGGGAGGGGGAAGGATCTGGAGGGCAGAGTTCACTGGAGAGCACCTGCAGGAAGAGGCTGAAGGAGGCAGCAGTTCTGGGGAGCTCCTGAAGTCAGCAGGAATGAGAACTGCACTCTGGGAGAGCTCAGAAATTTCGCTTGAGCCAACCCCCTGTGAGCTCTGACAGATCCGGGCCCCCGGAGGCAGGGAAATAGACAGAGAAGCTTTACACAAGTGAAAGAAGACACGTCCCAAAAGAAGGACCTCCCTGAATCAAGCAACAAAGAGTCCTGTGGCACCTTAAAGACTCACAAAAGTATTGACGCATAAGCTTTTGTGTGCTAATCCCCACTTTGTCAGATGCATCCACAAAATGCTTCAATACTTTTGTTAGTCTTTAAGGTGCCATAGGATTCTTTGTCGCTTCTGCAAATCCAGACTAACACGGCCACTCTGATTCCTGAATCAAGGAGATTCAAAGCAGCCTCACATTACTCCTCTGGCCACTGACCAGCCACAGGACCTTGGCGAGCAATGGCTGGGGCACTTCCACTGGAGAGACTGCCACAAGCCTCTCTCTGTAGTTCTGTTGGGCTGGGAGGGACTAAAGCCAAGGCTGTTTGCTGACCCCAGAGGGGAATGAACTGGGGGATCCCTGTCCTGTTCTCCGTCCAGCCCTACAACGGACGCTGCTTTGCCCGCTTATTGGCAGGCATGACGGCAGGGCCAAGGACCGACTAGGCCACAAAGAACGGGCTCCCTGTCAGCCCTCTCCCGGGGCAGGGGAAGTGGGGAGGGCAGCTCCCACAGCCAGCGCCAAGGCTGCACCTGCTCTGGGGTTAGATTAAGGACTCGGTGCCCAGGGCAGTCAACGCAGTGGAAGTGCTATCCTGCTCCTGGGACAGCCAGCGTGGAGCTAGTCCCTTACCCTCGCTGCACTTGCAGATGAATGGCTTTCTCTCCTCACAGCTGGCATCCGTTAGAAGTCCGCTTGCTGTATCCAGCCACACACAGTCCTTCAGGCCGCCATCTGCCAGGTCGTCTCATAAGTGCCTGCCCCAAAACAGAAATGAACAGCAGGGCTGGTATCGTGTAGCAAGCAGTGGCCAGCCCCAGCCCTCAGCTAAGCCCTAGTTTGCTTGTTGTGCCCCCTACGTCCTGCGCTGCTCACCACCTCTTCCTTTCAGCAGCTAGCTCCCCTGGCCTGCCCGGAGGTGCTCGTCTTCGAGGAGGAAAGGGGGAACTCCCAGGAGGCCTGGCACAGACCTGCCCTTACAGAGAGCAGCTGGGCTATGCTGGCTCTGATGCTCCCTGCAGCTAGGGTGACCAGAAGTCCCGATTTCATGGGGACAGTCCCGATTTTTGGGTCTTTTTCTTATATAGGCTCCTATTACCCCCCACCCCTTCCCGATTTTTCACGGTTGCTGTCTGGTCACCCTACCTGCAGCACAGCTGGAAGCTGTGGTCAAAACACAGCTCGGCAAAGGAGACGCTGAGGAACCTGGTAGCGCCCTGCTCTGCCCCTAGAGGCATGCAGCCAGCAGCGCTGGAGCAGTGACTTTTTAACCTGGGGGGCCATCTAGGGGCCACATTGTGAACTGTCACTTTAGGAGGTAGGCCATGTGGAGTCACAGATTCCAATGCCAGAAACTACCACTGTGATCAGCTAGTCTGACCTTCCTGCATAGCACGGGGCCGGAGTGCTGCCCCCAAATAATCCCTAGAGCTTTCAGAAAAATATCCAGCCTTGACTGAAAAAAGGTTAGTGATAAAAAATCCCCTAAGCTTTCCTGGGAAATTCTCCTGGGAAAAAAGGAGGTGGTGTTGCACTGTATGTCACAAATGTGTGGGACACACACTCACACCATGTGGACCTTTGTCCCCCTCTAGTGGCTAGACCACATATAGCGATTTAGGACTCTGACGCTGCTCTGAGCTACCAGAACAGCCCTTTCGTTCAAGTGGCAGAAACTGGTGCTTTTAGATCTAGAGATCTCAGGTTCATTTCCTGCAGGTGTCCCAAACAGGCCTACGCTGCCTCGAACTGCCAGAGCCAAGCACAGAAGGCAGGAATCCTGACACCCACTGCTTTAGTGCTAGCTCACAAATAGCTGCTCCCCGCAGAGGATAAGAGCACGCCTCTCCCAACGGTTCCTCCGGTAGCTGCCGTGGGTGGAGATCTGGGCTGTGTATCCAGAGGTGATATGTTCAGACTTGGCTATTGGCCTGTGTGGGGCAAGACCACTGCCTGTGGGTGAGGAGAACAGAAGACTCGACCTGACTTAGCGCCACAAAGGTGAGCGATTGATCGAACTGATATCTCTCAGAACCCAACTTCACTCTCCACGATGGCACATCAGCACCTTAGGGGCCGGCTGTGAGCGGCCTTCCACCTGTAGGCGTTGTGTGTGAATCCAGCCCAGATCACAGGAATGAACAGCTCTTCCCACGCCGTGGGCATTTGGTGGCCTCTAGCTGGGATGTTTTTCCTGGCTCTCAGGCCCACCTAACAGATGGCAATAGCTTAGCAGCAGCTCACAAAGGAGGGGAGACGTCTCTGGGTAACGAGGAAGTGCCCAGCCATCCAATGGGAAAAACAACATTCAGAGACAGAAACTCCCATGCTTCAGTGCAAGAGCCAGAACCCACTGCTGGGGTGTAGGAAGAAATGGTTCTGAGGCGCAGTTTACCCCCGAATGGCCTCGAACACTTTTCCTGTAGGAGTTTCTTGTCCTGGCCACTGTGGGGGACAGCCTGCTGGACTACATGGACCATGGTCTGAGCCAGCCTGCTGATTCCTGTGGGCCTCTGCCTGGCCAAGACTCATACAGGCCCCGCCATAACCGCTTTCACTTAACATCCATGGCAACAAATATCAGGAAAGCCGGGTGCTCACTTTGCGAGCTGCCTGGTGATGGGATCACGTGTAGTCCACCGAAATATGGATTCCTCCGTCTGATCATTCAGGCCTGTCCAGAAGGCACCTCTGAAGTTTGAACATACCCAGTCCTGGCAGGAAACGGGACAGGCTCAGGACGGGAGGGAGGGCAGGACATTCTCTTACACTCCTGTGTAGGGTGACCAGACGTCTTGTTTTCAAAGGGACGATCCCATAGTTAAGCCCTCCTGCAAGTGTCCTGATTTTTTCTTTAAAACACGCAAACTGTCCCATATTTTCTGTCTGCCCCCATCAGTCCTAGCGGATCCTGCTCCTGGCCGGATCCCAGCTCACCAGACGCCCGCCCAACGCCCGCCCACCAACAGTGAGTGGGGGGGTGCAGGGGCTGACGATGGGTGTGGGTGTGCAAGGCTGATGGTGGGGCGAAGATGCAGCGTACAAGGCTGGCCACTCCCCTTTCTGGTCTGTCAGTGCAGCCCCTCCCCCCTGTGTGCTGGCTATGGGCCAGCAGGGCCCTGCCTCCTGCCCCCCCCCCCAGTCCCATTTCCTTCCAGCACTGTGCCGGGGGAACTGGTGAATGGGGCCAGGTCACCTCTCCTACCCAGCCATCTGCCCTTGATGTGCTCCCCTCTCTCTGCTTTTCCTCTTCACCCCCTCCCAGCTTCTCCATTCCCCCCATCCCATCCCACCCCCCCGCATGGCACGGCCTGCTCTCCGTGCTGTGCAGAGAGCCAGCCCCTGGGCCCAGCGCTCAGCTCACCAACAAGCCTGGCCAGCAGGTTCCTTCCTGCCCCCCCTGCCTCTGGCTGGGCCAGCCCCTCCCATTCAGGGCACTGGCCCCGAGGAGCCAGGCGTAACCCCTTCCTGCCCAGGCGGTAGCTGGGGGACAGGAGGCAGCTGGGTTATGTTGGTGGCAGCAGCAGCCTGGAGCTGTGAGCTGCCTTTCAACGCTGTGTGGGCAGGAAGAGAGGAGCTGCGTTCAGCCAAGTGGGGAGCGGGAGGAGAGAGGAGCTCTGCAAAGACACAGGCCAGGTCACCCCTTCTCCCTCTCCCCACCTCCGCCATGTCTGGCAGCAGCTCCCCTCCTTTCCCTCCCACACAGCGAGGAAAGGGGGCTGCTGTCCACACCGTGGTGTGAACCCTTGCAGAGAATGGGGTGGGGGAGCCGTGTACCCCCACCCACATTGCCTTGGGAAGACATGGCCCCAGGTACCAGGGGAGGTGGGTCCATCCCGGGGGCCCAGCCAAGCATGGAAAGCGGAGAATGCCGGGCGCAGGCAGGGAGAGTCGGGATGGTCGGTTACCACCCCCCATGTCAGAAAGGTGTATGGGAGTGTGTGTGTGTGACCTCTCCCTGTGCAGGAGTGTGTGTGTGCACACGCATGTGTGTGATCTCTGTCCATGCGTGGGGGATGCAAGGTAGGGGTGTGTGTGTCACCTCTCCCCATGCAGGGGAGGGCGGGGTGTGTGTGCACGCACACACGTGCATCACCTCTCCCCGTGCAGGAGAGAGGGGGTATCTATGTGTCCCCTCTCCCCATGTGAACCCTAAAGCCTTAAAGAGAAGAAGGTAAATAACAAGAATTCAGCTGCGCAGGGTTTCTTTGGAACGGGGCTCAGGCGACGTGACGTGCATTTGAATGTCGTTCGCTCTGCGTAGCTCTGACCGGTTGCCACTGAACTCCTTTGAATACAAGTCATTTTACCAGGTGTCCCTCCAGCAGAGGGAAATATGGTCACGCCACTCCCACGCAGCATTTTCAAAGGGCTGGGCCTAGACGTCCTGCACTGATCGCCAGCACCGCTGAGCCTCGGGGGCTAGGCCAGCATCTCTGCATTTGGCTGCCTGACATTAGGCAGCCCAGTGTGAAGACAGTGACCTGTGTGAGAGATGGGGCCTTGTTTCCACGCCACACTCTTGAAATCAACCTATTCCGCCCCCTTCCTGTTCTTCACACCGTGGCCTATGTCCTCTGCCCCCTCTTGGGTTCAGTGTCAGGACTCTGCCTGCTCAGGGAGATGGCAACCAGGTTCGATGGCCCCCAGGTCAGAGCTCTGCTCCAGCAGCAGGGCCGCAAGCTCTGCCCCAACCTCCTCTCCTCTCGTGCTAGTCCAGTGAGTCACTGGCGCTCGGCTAGGCTGGGTTCTCTGGGTCTCACCTTCTCCTGGCACGAGGTCAGATACAGCAGCTCGGTCTGTCTGAACTGCCGACACACTTGCAGCCCCTCCTGCCAGGTGCTGCTGGCCAAGGACAAGTCCCAGTAGTAGCAGCTGCCATTCCAGTGTCTCCAGCCAGGCTCCGTGGGACAGCGGGTCCAGGGAACTGCCACGGAGAGGAAACAAAGGCCCAGGATCATCTCCACGACTGAGAGTCACGTATGGAAGAGCATATGGTGGGGTGGGGTGGGCAGGAACTGATCAGAAAGACCCACAGAACCCCTTCCTCAGTCCAAACCCAAACATGGCCCATCTCTGGGCCCAGCTCGCCTCTCAGGGCAGACACACACACACACACACACACACACACACGTCCCCGAGCGAAGGGCCATGCAGTCTTTACCCACTCTCACCTTTCTGAGCTTGTCAGCTGTACGTTTTCTATTTATTTACCCAGATGGGGGCTGGGCTATAGTGTACTGTGATGGAGTGGGAATGTTCTTAATGTTCTCTCTGGATACTGTGTCAGTGCCTCAGTTTCCCCTATGCATTTCTTAAGTCTCTGCTGCAGAGCAAAGGACCAGTGGAAAGGAGTAGCCAAGTCCCTGCATCTGGGCAACCGATGGCATGGACCTTCCCCTCTGTAAGGTGTTAGCTGGAAGTGTTGGAGAACAAAGGGATCAGGTGACCTCCTTGCCTGGGAAAGAGACAAAGGAAAAGGGGAGGAGGGGCTGGAGGGTGAGTTAGTCTGGAGCTGTGTCACGTTACTGAAATTATCTGGGATCATATAGACCATTGGTGCAACCAAGGTCCTGTAGTGGTTTTGGATCATGGATGTGAGGGAAGCCCAGAAAGAATCTATTGTTGCTCAGGAAAGTGTTCCTTTGGAGCAAGCCCTAGGTGAAGAGGATAAGGTCAGGATTTCTGTGAGGGGTAGATTTTTGCCTAAAGAAATTCCTGAGGAAAAAGATCCTAATCTGTGCAAGCAGTTTGCAGCAGTTGAGGGGTGTGAGAGTGATTTGATCCAGGAAGTCTCAGTTCCTAACAGCCAGAAGTTTTCTGTAGTGAATGGATCTACGGATTTTCCTGTGAAGAAATTCAGTGGGGATAGCTCTGAGAAGGAATTGGGACAGCCCTATGACCAAGTGGATGGTATCTCTTTAAGACAAACTCCTGTCTGTGGTGATGCAGATAACCTGGCTGACAGAGAGAAAGACTTGCTAATAGCTGTTAGCAGGAAGAACTCTCCCCATCGGCCAGGGAATTCTGTTAGGCAAGAGAGAGCAGGGTTTGATCCTTCAGGGCAAGGAGAAAAAAGAGAATTTGATTTTGCAAAGGGGAGCCACAAAGTAACCCTAGAAGGCCAAGACTCCAGTGGTATTGAGCCAAAAGTGGGGCCTGACAAACTTGATTGTAAATGGACACTTGCATGAACTTGTTGTTATTACTAATGGTAATTTGTATAACTACTGTGTTGTTATCACCACAGACTGTAAGAATGTACAATGTGCCTAATCTTTTGGAAAATCCCTTAAACATATTAAGAGGAATACATGAGAACACACTTTGTGTTAAATGGCCTTGTTCTACTGATGTTTCACAGTTAATGCCTGTAAACAGTGTTGAAGCTTTTCAAAGGGAAACTGAGGCACACTACCATATTGTTTCCATGGTTAAATGCCAAGATTTCGGTACTATGGACAACGTTAATATCTATATTAATTTGATGTTAATTGGGTTCCAAGCATTTGCCAGAGCTTGTGTGGATAAAGTAGCTGTTTTCTTTAGCTCTTGGCAAGATCACATGAGACATACAGGAATCGTGCTGCAAGAGCAGATCCTGTCCACTGTTGTTCTACCCAAGTGGTACCTTGAATTTGTAAAGAGATTCTATCATGTTATTGAACATGACTTTGATAAACTAGCTGTAGTAAGGCAAACCCAAGGATGGGGAGCTTTGGGATGCAGTCAGTGCTGTTTTGGCATCCCTTCCTGCATCAATTTTGCGTTGGGAGTGTCACGTTACTGAAATTATCTGGGATCATATAGATCATTGGTGCAACCAAGGTCCTGTAGTGGCACCAAATCTTAGGTAAAGGGGGTCATATAAGGCGTCTACGACCAGGTTATGATCTGCTGATTATGAGTATGCTATCTGTATGTGTGTATCATTTTAAGTTATGAATATTGACTCTATACTATCTGTCTTTCCAAATATTGTGCTATGCTGTTGGGGACATTTCAGAGCCCTTGGTGTTAAGTGTTGCTCGCCATGCTTGATGGCCCATTAAGGACTATCAGCTATCCAATGGACCCATTAAGGGAAGGCAGACACATCCTGTGTCTTAGCAAGGGGGGCAGGAGTTGCCCAACTGACTCAAACTCCATTTTGCTGTAAGTTTCCACAGCAAAGGACAAAGAACATTCCTGCACCTGGGAAGGATATAAAAGGGTGGTACCCCATCCCCATTTTGTCTTCAATCTCCAGTCTCCAGCCTAGCTCCTACTTCTGGATGGGACTTTGCTGCAAAGGGGCGGTCTGGCCAAAGGACTGATGACCCATTCCTCCAGGGAATGAATTCCAGAGACTTTGATTTGAACCTGCAATTTATTCTACAACTGATGCAAGAGATTTGCCATTACTGCATGTAATTGATTTCCTTTAACCATTTCTAACCCTCACCTAGATCTTTTTCCTTGTATAATAAACCTTTAGATTTTAGATTCTAAGGGATTGGCATCAGCCTGATTTGTGGGTAAGATCTGATTTGTAGATTGACCTGGGTCTGGGGCCTGATTCTTTGGAATTGGGAAGAACTGTTTTCTTTTATTGGGGTATTGGTTTTCATAACCATTTGTCCCCAGGACAGGTGGCTGCTGGTGGTGATACTGGGAAGCTGGAGTGTCTAAGGGAATTGCTTGTGTGACTTGTGGCTAGCCAGTGGGGCGAAACCAAAGTCTTTTCTGTTGGGCTGGTTTGGTTTGCCTTTAGGGCGGAGAAACCCCAGCTTTGGGCTCTAGTTGCCCTTTTGGAAGCAATTTGTCCTGATCTGACACTCTCAATGACACCTGATCTGACACCTGTGTGGGCTCACGGTGGGAAGTGCACAGAGGGGCAGAGGATGCCGAATGCTCTGAGGTCAGCCCCAGGAAGGTGGAAGCCGTGTGAGATTCTTGGCCTGAAGACAATCTGCTCACAGAGAGGAGGCTTCACCAGAGTCCTGATTGACTTCGGTGGGGAGCAGTTCCAGAGCATTGCCCAGGGACTCCGTGACACGTACCATGGCCCACACAACGTGCCATGGCAAACAGCGTGCTGGGCTAGGCTGCGGTTGCCATGGGGTGCCAGGCTGGGCCAGACCCTGGCCTACTTTCTCACTATTCAACCCTGAACATAAGAACATAAGAAGGGCCGTACTGGGTCAGACCAAAGGTCCATCTAGCCCAGTATCCTGTCTGCCGACAGTGGCCAATGCCAGGTGCCCCAGAGTGAGTGAACCTAACAGGTAAAGATCAAGTGATCTCTCTGCTGCCATCCATCACCCTCCTCTGACAAACAGAGGCCAGGGACACCAGGACACTTGACCTGCTTTGCGTCTTGCTTCCTGTCGCTGTCTAAGCTGCAGCTGCTCTCTCACTTGTCCTGCTCCGGGGACCTGTGCCCATGTCCCCAGAGCAGTGGGGGCCCTGGCTCGTAAGCACACTCTGGAGGTGCTCACCAGTGTGGCTTGAGGAGACCCTGTGCCACAAACCCCTGTCGTCCCGCTCGGGAAGCGAGTTCCACCCCTGCTGGCACCTCACTGAGCTGAGATCTTCCCACACTTGGAAGTGAACTTTCCTAGCCGCAGGCTTTGTCTGCACCCTCCGGTGGCCAGCGTGTCGCCCTCCTTTGTACGTCAGCAGGTCCCTGCCCCCAGCCCTGCCTCTGGCAGAGCACTGGCAACCAGAGCAGGCCACTCCGTGAGCAAAAGTGCCAAGGAGCCAGAAGGACCAGGGACCTGCCACCATGCCAGCGCTCTTCAGACCCAGCAGCACCTGGCAGCAGGCCCCGGTAGGGACTCCCTGGCCTAGCAGCAGTGGCAGCATCTTCCTCAGGTGAAGGCCACGTAGACAGCACAGGCCTCTGGCCAGCCCCAGGCCAGGCCACGGTGTGATTAGCCTGTCAGAACTGCCGGCATTGGTGTCCTCACGCCAGGGCAGCTGAGGCTGCAGCATGGGAGTCAGGACAGCTGTACCCCTGGCCAGCCGTGCAGCAGGCCCACGGCCATGCTCTGAGCACAATGAACTGTTACCATGCAGGAGCCTTCAGCCCACGCCCAGCCCAGCAGAGGGGGCCAGGGCACTGCCCCCCAGCCAGCACTGGAGACTGGGGAGCTGGCACAGGAGAGCAGCTGGCAGACCAGGCATGCAGTATTTTCACAGCAGGTTGAGCAGCTGCTGAACGGTGAGCGTTACTGAGTCTGGCTCAGGCTGCTGGGCTGCCTGGTCAGTGTGTGGTGCCCCAGGCGGTCCCGGGGGTCTCAGCACTGAATTCCCCATCCGGGCAGCCTGGCAGGTACTTGCCCTCCGCTCCTTCACAGACCCAGGGCTTGAGTCCTGAACAGCTGGACATGGTCAGACCAGACTCCCCCGGGGCTCCGATGCTCAGGCAGCCCCCCCACACGGAGGGGCACACTAGCCAGCCTGAGGCAGAAGCACAGGACAGTCTCTCCAGCAGCAGCCAGAGCCCTGCTCCCCAGGACAATGCAGTGCAGGGAGCCCCTGCAGCTCACACTTCAGGCCAGGGGAGCCCTCAGGAACCCCTCCCTGCCACAGCCTTAGCCCCTGGAGAGAGACGGGTATGGTGGGCACCTCCACCCGGGCAGGAGGCACCACACTTTGGGCCAACTGAGGGGGGCATGGAGGAGGGTTCAGAAGGTACCTCAGTCCCTGAAGAATGGAGAAGGACCCTGGCTCCAGGAGAGTGGGGGCGGGGAGAAACGTCCCAGGCGCCGGCTCCACGGGCGGGGTGAGGAGGGGAGGGGTAGAAATGTCCCAGGCGCCAGCCCCACGGGCGGGGCGAGGAGGGGAGGGAGAGAAACGTCCCAGGTGCCAGCCCCACGGGCGGGGCGAGGAGGGGAGGGGTAGAAACATCCCAGGTGCCAGCCCCACGGGTGAGGGAGCAAAGGGGGATACCTCCCCATGTGCCTGATCACCCGGAGGCGTGCTGGACTCACCTACAGTCCCCCCCAGTGTCCCTGTATGCAGGGACAGCAGGCTGCCCTGAGCAGCTGGAGGGCAAATCCCCCTGTCTGGGTGGGCATCTCCATCTCCAGCACTCCCCCGCCAGCCCCATCGGGCACCGCCAGCTACACGCTCACCAGGGGGCAGCGCCATCTGCGTGCTAAGCCACTGCCCACGTCCAGCTGCCGTCGCCATCTCGGTCATTCAGCCCGGTCCAGCTGTCCCTCTGCACCGTGGCCGTCACCCAGGCCTGTGTGGAGTCAGGACCTCGGTCAGTGCAGGGCACGGCTCCGCTCCCTCACTCAGAGGAGCTTAGGGAGGGCGGGGGGGAGGGGGGAGTAGCCAAGGGCAGCCCAGAAGGAAGGAGATGTGTAGGGCAGGGGTCTCAAACTCAAATGACCACAAGGGCCGCATGAGGACTAGTTCATTGGCTCGAGGGCCACATCACTGACACGCCCCCCTTGCTGCCCCTGGCCCCACCCCCACTCCACCCCTTCCATGAGGTCCCGCCCCCGCCCCGCCTCCTCCTCTGAGCACACAGCTCACCACTCCCTCCTGGAAAGCGCTAGGCACTGCCAACAGCTGTTTGGCAAACCAAGCGAGAGCAATATAGGAAGTCCAGAGATGGAAACACAAGCAAATTTAACAAGAAATGACCAGCCTCAGATGATTCGAGCTTTTTTCAAATGTCATATGCTGATAAATCTGACAGAAATTTCAGCCCATCTCAGCTTAATATCAGTTATAACTTTATAAAAAGTCTCCCTCTCCCAAACTGATCCTCATAACCCTGTTCCCCACTTACCCCCATAACCCAGCTCCCTGTGCCCCATCCCCAAATCTCCACCCACTCACCCCTATTACCCAGCTCCCTGTCCCCCAATCTCCACCCACTCCTGGGAAGTGCCGCCCCAGCTCATTCACTGAAGCCGCAGCAACAGTGCCTGGTAGCTGGGGATCGGCAGTGGCCCAGCCAGGCAGCAGAGAAGCCTCCGCTTCTGGCCCCTCTGTTCTGGAAACTGCTATGGGAGGGGCACCAGGGAGCTTGGCGGGCTGCAGGGAAGGGCTTCGCGGGTCGCATGTTTGAGACCCCTGGTGTAGGGCAAGGGGTGCAATCAGCCAGGAGGAGCTCACTTGTCCCATGACCCCTTTAAACTTCCTGGCTAGCCGGCTTTCTGCTACCCTGAGCAGGGCACCTGGAGTGTCTTCAGACTTCCCGCCCCACCACTCAGTCACTGGAAAGAGGGCAGCATGTCTAGAGGGGACTACCCCTGGAGCCCTCCCCATGGGGCGGGATACCCACTCTGCCCACTGCACCTGCTAGGCCCATTGCTGCCCCTTGCCCCTTCCCTTGAGCCAACTCCAGCCAGGACATGCCCCAGGTCTCCCACAGGCTCCCAGCAGCCAGAGAAAACCCCTCCAGGCCCTCCTGCCCCATGGGCAGAGCCCAGCAGGGAGCCGGGGTGTGGCCAGGACTCTGGAGAGCCCCGTCCTGCAGCGGCCCTCTCACCCCTTCGCTGTGCTGCCCCCCCACCAACTGGCACAGCTGTACTGGCAGGGCCAGGTACAGCCGGGGAAATGCAAGGCGGCTCCAGGCGCAGAACCTGGGGAAAGGAGACCTGGGCCCAGGAGTCACCTTCCTTCCCACAGACAGACAGAGACAGACAGAGAGAGCAGCCAGGGGGTGGAGTTAAAAGGCTCCTCAGCTTCCTCCCTGTTCTGCTCAGGGAGGGGCCCAGGCATCCTGCCTCAGATCACGCACGGCCCCCGTACCGTCTCCTCCGGGCTGTCGAGAGCCAGCAGCCCCATGCCTTCTCCAGAGGCACGGCAGGCTGCCTCCGCTTGCTGTCACGTCTTGGCATCGCTCTCCTCCACGTAGTAACAGTGTCCATCCCAGTACCACCAGCCAGCTCCTCTGGGGCACCTACCGCTCACGAGACCTGGCGAGGCAACAAGGAGACAGCCTCACTCATCACCAGGGACGTGCCCTTTGGGTCAGGGCCTGCAGCCCTCGCTCGCTGACTTGGCAGGGCCTCCCCATATACCACAGTCACACTGGGGGATCTCTGCTCCATCCAGGGATCTCAAAGCCCCGTGCAGGCACAAAGCGGGTAGAGGCTTTCCTGCCGTCCCTCATGCACAACAGCATCTGTCACTGTGCAGGGACCAGCCCGAGGATGGGGCAGAGTCAGAAACTGATCTCTGACCCTGACTCCCACTCCCAGCCCCTGCTCCCCCACGGACATTCCCTAGAGCAGCCAATCTCAGGGATAGGGGAGCAGCCATTACCCTGGCAGGGCAGGAGCCAGGGCAAAGGCTGTCTGTGCCCTTAGGTACACCTGGACTCACACACACAACACTGCTACAAGAACATTTGCACAAAATATGCCTTGTGAGGTGCCACAGAAAGGCACTGTAACCGGCATGAGTTAACCTCACATGCGACATTATGAATTCCCTCTGTATGATGCTATTAGAACGTGTTTAAGACCTGACAGCGGAGCCCAGGTAAAGAAGTCTGTCCTAGACAAAGGAGTGCGGGTGTCCCTCAATGTACAGATTAGCAGTACACAAAGCCATGGAGCTAAACCAGTGGGGATTATCCTGCATCTGAACTCGAGACACACAATTAACATGCACCCCAGAGCGACACAGGAGACTGACTCCGGGGCCCTTCCTGACTTGTAAGAGAAAGACATTCCCAGAGGGGTCTAAGGAACAGGGGGAAACATCATTTTTATCTGTCACCTCAAGAGACAAAGAAACCAAGCGAGCCGATTGGTGTAGGGGGGATTTCCCAGGCTGGCCTGTGGAAAGGAGCATGAGCACAGACTGGAGCTTGCTGGGTTACGGTTTAGACATTCTGATGTGCATTGTCACTTTGATGTGCTTGTAACCGTCTCTCCTTTATCCCCTTTCCTTGGTATCCCCTGACCAGGTTCTTTGGTTAATAAACTTGTTTCACGTTCACTGTGAACCGGGTCAGTGCTGGGCTTGAGGAGAAGGGTGTATTTACCCAGGTAGATTAATAAGCTGTGGCGTAGTGACTCTTTAAGAGAGCAGCCAAGGTCCTGTCTTCTGTGACTGCAGCGTGGCAGGGGCTCTGCCCTGCAGAGAAACAGCTCTGAGGAGCTCGGGGGCAGCAGTTCATTGGCTGCTAGGCGAGGTCCAGGCCGGGAGGGCCTAGAGGAGTTTGCTGGGCAGGCAGACAGGCTGGTGTGGCAATCTGCTGCCAGCAAAACTCCCTCTTGCTGCGGCGGGGGAGTAACATGAGGGCTCCCAGCTCAGGGTACCCCAGCAGTGTGTTACGTACCTTTCCCCCGGGGGCATCCTGGTGATCCCATCGAGGGATGGGAAGGCACTGCAGTATGGTGGCGCCTTCCCACACCTCAGCACTGGCAGCGCATCCGGCACTGGGGTGTGTCCTCACCAGGGCCACCGTGCAATGCAGGGAGGGCGAGGGCCAGGGCCTGCCTTTCCCAGACCCCGGCCGCCAGCCAAATGTGCACAGGAGACAAAGTGGTTCCAGAGTTCAGGCCACTTCTGGGCAATCCAGGAAGGAGCACAGCACCCAGGCTGCAGGGTACAGAGCTGCCCCCGCACCATCGGCCACAGCTGCAGCCTGGCAGGCATGTACTCCAGGGTGTCCCTACGCGTAAGAACCCCCCAGACTCACTCTGGGTCCCGACACAGCCAGATGGGTGGAGGAGGGTGGGGGGTCTCCTCTCAGTGGTATGTTTTTAGGCTACACCAAGTGGCAAGTTGGGGTTTGGGGCTGGTAACTTTGCTCCTCAGCTCAGCCTGGCTCCATTCATCTCCTCCCTCTCCGCATTAAATGGGCTCCACCCCGTCCCTCCCCACATAGCAGAATCTCCCATCAGTGCACTGCACGTGCACACAGCCCCATCACGCCCACACCCCCTTACCATGGAGACAGGAAGGGCCAACCCTGCGCACACAGCTCAGGAGTCCTTCGCAGCGGCCACTCAGGGGATTCCAGGTGCGGGTGCCGGGGCAGGGCAGGCAGCGCTTTGCACACCTCATGCCGGCGTAGCCAGGGGAGCAGGCTGCAAAGACAAGCCCACCAGTCGTGCGAGGGGGCCCGATCCGGCTCTCGCTGGCGGCACAGGGAGTTTCACTAGGGTTACCATTCGTCCGGATTCTCCCGGACACGTCCGGCTTTTTTGGCTAAAAGTAGCGTCTGGGGGGAACTGTAAGTCTAGAAGTGTCCAGGATTCCCCCCGGTGCAGAGCACGGCACTGGGCTCCGGCAGTCAAAGCTTCTTGACTCTCCCTCTCTCCCCCGCACCTTCCGGAAGCTGTAGCTCCCCCCAGCCCCCGCATTCCCAGAGCCGCTGGCCGGCTCGCTCCCCTGCTGCTGAGCACGTGGGACTGGGCTGTACCTTCAGCTGGGGAGCGTGGCAGGCTGAGCGCGGAGCCCCACGGTGTTTGAGCTGCGCCGGAAGGGGGTGGGGTAGAGAAGGGGCAGAGAATTTCTGGAGGGGGCAGTCAAGGGACAGGGAGTGGGGCGTTAGATGGATCAGGGTTCCCGGGGGGGGCCTCAGGGGGCAAGGACCAGGGAGGTTTAGGTAGGGGGTGGGGTTCTGGGGGACAGTTAGGGGCAGGAGTCCCAGGAGGGGGCAGTCAGGGGACAAAGAGGGGGGGAGTTGGAGGTTTGAAGGGGGGCAGGGAGTGGGCAGGGCTAGGCCACCCCACCCCACCCCCATCCTCTTTTTTGATTGGCAAAATATGGTAACCCTAGTTTCACCAATGCCCGTTGGAGCGGGAGCAGGCACTGCGTGTTTCAAACTAGGCCGGGCCCAGCCCTGGAGAAGCTACAACAGGGACCCACTCTGCCCCTTCCCCAAAGGGCTGGGCAGCACCCAGCCGGGCTTTCCAGACCCACTGGAGCCCCAGCGAACGAGCTTAGCCCCACGCAGGAGAAATGCCCAGCCCCAGGCCAGCTCTGACTGCTGCCCCCTGGGACCCACGCAGCAAAGCAGGCCCTGACTACCTGACTTGGCGTAGAGGATGGCCCCGGAGCCGGGACCGTGGGCGAGCACCATGCCGTTCACGGTGTAGTGGGTGCCATGCAGCCGCACCACCCCAGTGCAGTTCTCCCTCTGCAGGAAGCAGGAGTCCTGGGCTGCCCCAGCGAAGCGTGTCTCTGCCACACAAAACCCTGGAAGGAAACCAGCAGCTTCTCCCAAAGAGTGGGCAGCTCCACCTCGGCAAAGGGGGTTCCCACAACCCTGTGAGGGACAGCCACCCTGCCCCCCCAAAGCAAGACTCCCTGCTCCCCCCACAGCAACAGCCTCCCTGTCCTCCCGTCTCCTGCAGCAACAGCCTCCCTCCCCGCTACCGCCTGCAACAACAGCCTCCCTGCTCCCCCGAAGCCCCCAGTTCCCTGCCCCACACTCCCTGCGCACACCCTTCCCCCCCCACAGCAACAGCCACCCTGCCCCTTCCCCCCCACAGCAAGAGCCACCCTTCCCCCCCACAGCAAGAGCCACCCTGCCCCTTCCATCCCCAACAGCAACAGACTCCCTGCCCCTACCCACCCGTCCCCCTGCCCCCTGCAACAACAGCCTCCCTGCTCCCCCAAACCCCCCAATCCCCTGCCCCAGACTCCCTGCGCACCCCCCCCCCCACAGCAACAGCCTCCCTGTCCCCCCGCCTCCTGCAGCAACAGCCTCCCT
>ML677396.1:169317-206700 GCA_007922305.1 Dermatemys mawii | reverse complement strand
AAAGCCTCCCTCTCCCCAGCCCCCAACAGCAAGAGCCTCCCTGCCCCCCTACCCCCCACAGCAACAACCTCCCTCCCCCCCCACCTGCAGCAACAGCCTCCCTGCCTCCCCCAACCCCCACTACTGGCACCAATAGCCTCCCTGCCTCCCCCACCCGCCCCCCCCAGCTTCCCTGCAGGGGCAGATTCCCTGCTCCTCCCCCTTCCCAGCCTTCACCACAGGCAGCAACAGCCTCCCTGCCCCACCTCCACTCTCCCCTGCCCCTCACCAGCAGCTCCCTGGAAAGAGACAGGCCAAGGTCAGGCCCTGCCCCTGCCGGCTCTGCTCACAGCACTCCCTGTACACACCAGGCCTGGCCCTGCTCCCGGGGTACGGTGCGCCGGGGTTCCCCTGCATTGACTAGAGCTGGCTGAGGAGCTCCGGAGGCTGGACAGGGGAGCAGCCTCTGCGGGCACCACCAGCTCGGCGTCTCAAGCACCTGCATGTACCTGGACAGCCCCACCCATGCCAGGGCCATGGCACGCAGAGAAACTGGGGGTTCGGGGGAGCTAGAGGGGGCTGCTTTTTGCAGCCCCGATGACAGCTCAGCCCTGCACGTTGGTCCCCGGGCAGGTGGGAGTTGGGAGCAGCAGGGGCTGGAACCGTGCTCTGCAGAGCCCTGCAGGTCTGGGTCCCGCAGCCAGCTCCACTCTCCTGTCCCGGCGGGGAGCTCCGGAGGGAGCTGGCTCCGCACTGCAGGGCAGGGCAGGGAGATGCGCAGCATGGGGCCAGCACGGGGCCATGCTGGAGCTCAGCCGAGAGGGGCAAATGGTTCGACTTCAAATCCAGGGGCCTGACTCTCCTCTCAGGGCCACCCCCAGCCCTCCCATGGCAGCAGGGGCAGACTCCTGGGCTCCCCCGGCACGAGTGCCAAGTGAGCGAAGAGCCTCCAGAAATGGGCCCAATGGCTGAGTAGGCGGCGGGGCAGGGGGAGGGAAGGGGGCAGCGCTGCTCAGGTACAGCTGGCCCTGAGCTCCTGATCCACAACACGAGCGGCCATCAGGCCTGCAGCATCCCACCTCCCGCGGATCAGCCACCAAACAGACCCCGCTGGTGGGCAGGGGACGTCTCCCTCCCACAGCACGGCCTGCGAATAGCTAGTTGCCCCTCCCGGGAGCCCCCTGAGGAGAATTGGTCTCTGGCAGCAGCTCAGATTAAGCCCTGCTTCTCACACAGCAATTGGCCAGCAAGTCTTAGCTGCCTCTGCTCTGTGCTGCAAGGCACGGGGAGGGCTCTGCTTGGCAATCCCTGCTAGGAGCCCGCTGCTGGAGCACAGGGAAATGGCCCACACTCCCCCTAGGCTCAGGGCCGCTGCAAACACTAGGCCAACTAGGCGACCGCCTAGGGCACCAAAAGTACACTCAGGGGAGGCGGTGGAGCAGAGGTGAGCTGTGGCAGGGGCCGTGGGGAGGGCACACGCAGCAAGTAACGGGGGGGGGGGCGCACAGGGGAATCGCTCCCCACCCCAGCTCACCTTGTCTACGCTTCCTCCCCGAGCATGCTGCCCGCTCTAATTCTCCTCCCCGCCCAGGCTTGCCAGGCCAAACAGCTGATTGGTGCCACAAGCCTGGGCGACAGGAGAAGTGGAGCGTCGGCGGTGTGCTCAGGAAGGAGGCACAGCTGAGCTGAGCTGGGGCGGGGAGCTGCTGCGGAGGGGGCTCCCCGGGCAGTGGGGGAAGGCAGGGAACTGCCACAGGGCTCCCCAGGCTGGGTGTGGTGGGGGCGCAAGGTGGAAGTTTTGCCTAGGGCGTGAAATATCCTTGCACCGTCCCTGCCTGGGCTCTCTGGCTCCCAGCCCCGCTCACACAAGTAGAGAAAGTTCCTGGGTGGGAGACCAATGCTCTGACCTTCTGCTCGCTGGCAAGACCAGACGGAGCCTGAGGGACAGCACTTCTCAGGACCTCAGCCTTCAGAAGGGGTCACGTCGAGCTGAAAGAAGCAGAACAGGAGCATGCTGGGCTGAAGAAACCTTCCCCTGGGCTACAGCTGGAGAGAGGCTGGCCGCCAGGCCAGCACAGCACAGGGCCTCGAGCTGAGAAAGGCAGAGGCGAGGGGCAGAGCGGACCGCACTGACTGCCCTAGAATAGGAAGAGCCCAGAGCCATTCCTTCCATGCTTTGTCAAAGATGCACCAGAGCTCCTCACCCAGGTGGCCTTCCCTCTGCCCCGCTGCTAAGGGGGCGACTCTGAGTGTTACAAGCCCCACAGTGCACTCCGGACACTTTGGGAGGCTTGGCCCCTGGGGCTGATCACAGGGGCTGCCATGAGCAAAGGTTGCATGGCCCATTCCCCTGAGCAGTTCCCCCCTGCTGCCCAGCTCCACAGGAGGGGGTGGCACATCGAGGGACATGATCATTCCCCTCTATTCATCATTGGTAAGACCTCATCTGGAGTATTGTGTCCAGTTTTGGGGCCCACACAAGAAGGATGTGGAAAAATTGGAAAGAGTCCAGCAGAGGGCAACAAAAATGATTAGGGGGCTGGAGCACATGACTTTTGAGGAGAGGCTGAGGGACCTGGGACTGTTTAGTCTGCAGAAGAGAAGAATGAGGGGGGATTTGATAGCTGCTTTCAACTACCTGAAAGGGGGTTCTAACGAGAATGGATCTAGACTGTTCTCAGTGGTACCAGATGACAGAACAAGGAGTAATGGTCTCAAGTTGCAGTGGGGAAGGTTTAGGTTGGATATTAGGAAAAAAATTTTCACTAGGAGGGTGGTGAAGCACTGGAATGGGTTACCTATGGAAGTGATGGAATCTCCTCCCTTAGAGGTTTTTAAGGTCAGGCTTGACAAAGCCCTGGCTGGGATGATTGAGTTGGGGGTGTTAGGTAAAAATCAGCTTGTCCTACTCACCGTTCCTACACCCGGGTAGTGCGGAGTTGGGCTATAGCTCGAAACTGCCAGAGGCCATGTAAGGAACAGACTGAGACCAAGCAACTTTGATCAAAGGGCCCCCCCCCCCCCCCCCAGGCTCGTAGCTTCGGAGGCGTGTGGCAGCTTTATTAGACGCTCACATCAGTATTTACAGGTTTAAGACAGACAAAGAAAAGACACTGAGTATTTCTCCTGTATCATCTCAGGCTGGCCTTGCATAAACTGCTTATTATGGTTACTCATTCAAGCAGAGAAAAACAGGAGGGGGAGCAAAACATATTTACACAAGATAAGGAAGTGAAGCAAGGCCAGGAGGAATGAGGAATTTATTGCAGGGGGGCCCCTTTTATCGAACAGGGGGGTTAGTCCTGCTCTGAGCAGGGGGTTGGACTAGATACCGCCTGAGGTCCCTTCCAGCCCTGATATTCTATGACTCTATGGTTGGGACCCCAAAGACAGAGGGTCCCTGCCCTGGAGGTATTGCAGGGATTTTCTGTCCTTGCAGAGTGCAGGAGCAGCAAGGAAGCAAATTATCCATTTTCTGGGTCCATATCACCCAGAAAAACCCTCACCTGTGGCCCCCCTTCCTTGGCGCCCAGGGGATGCCCTTCTGTGGCCATTACAGGCTGGTCTGGGGCCAGGTGGGGGTGAAGCAGGCTTGGCAACATGTAACCTCCCCTCTAATCCCACACTGACACTGCTCTAGAGCCAGCTCCTGCTGCTCCCCACTGAAGTTGGGATGTCCAGGAAAGAGCGTAGAAAAGGGACTGTCCTAGCCCAAGTGGGATGTATGGTCCCCCTAGCTCTGCAGCTCTTAACACAGGAAAGGAAAGGGCTGGGGTGCATTGTCCCTGGGGAATCATAACGGGCTGGGGGGAAGTTAGAGCAGCCCCCAGGCTACCCTAGCCTGGTCTTACCTCTCCCAGGTGCAGTGTGGGGGCGGGGGGCCATCTGGTGCCAGAGATTGCCCCAGGCTCAGGCAAAGCCAGTCAAGCCCCTGCCCTGCCCTGCTCTCCCTGGGGTTCCCAGCAGAGAAACAGTTCAAGGAGTGCCAGGACTTAGCACTGGGTGGCACTGCACCTATGGAGTGGTGCTGCCATAAGGTAGGAGACTAGCAGACCACCAGCCATTGCTGAGAGTGCTCCTGACTGCACATGGTGGGCAGGGCCCCTTCCCTGCAGATCCCTGGGAACCCTGGGTGAAGTGGGGGAGAGAGTCAGAATTTGAAAGGTCCCAGCCCCACCTCCCAGCCAGAGCAGTGCTGGAGAACACATCAAGTGGAATCTCACAGAGGTCTCCTCCCCACTGCAGGAGCAGTTTGGTGGGACGGAGCCTCTGTCTCATCTTAGCCCCTCCGCAGCTGCCATGATTTCACCAGCAATTAGAATCACAGAAATGTAGGGCTGGAAGGGACCTCAGTAGGTCAGTATCACAGGCGCCAGCTTCCTTCGGGCCCTGGGAGTGCACAACCCCCTGCTCCGCCCCAGACCCTGTCCCCCGCTTCGCTCAAGCCCCCACTCCGCCCCGTTTCTGCCCACTTTTGCTCCACCCCTGCCCGACCTCTTCCTGCCCAGTTCTACCCCCTCTCTGCTGCTCCCCCTCCTTTCCAGTGCCTCCTGCATGCTGCAAAACAGCTGATTGCGGCAGGAGGGAGGCAGTGCTGGGAGGGAGGGGAGAAATTGGCTGGTGGGTGCTAAGCATCCACTAATTTTTTTCCATGGGTGCTCCAGCCCAGTGCACTCATGGAGTTGGCGCCTATAGTCAGTATTATCTATTCTAGAACATCCCTGACAGCTGTTTGTCTAACCTCTTCTTAAAACCTTCCAATGATGGCGATTCCACAACCTCTCTGGGCATTTGATTCCGGTGCTTATCCACCCAGACAGTTAGGAACTACCGAACCTGCCCTTCCTGCAGTTTAGGCCCATTGCTTCTTGTCCTGTACTCAGTGGATAAGGAGAACAATTTTATCGCCCACCTCTTTATAACAACCTTTTACATAAAGGCTTATTGTGTCCCCTCTCAGTCTTCTCTTCTCCACATGGAACAAACCCATTTTTTTTTCAGTCTTTCCTTGCAGATCATGTTTCCTAGAACTTTAATCATTTTTGTTGCTCTTCTCTGGACTTTCTCCAATTTGTCCACATCTTTCCCAAAGCGTGGTGCCCAGAACTGGACACAGTACTCCTGTAGAGACCTCATCAGTGCTGAGCAGAGGAGAAGAATTATTTCTTGTATCTTTGTTTACAACACTCACGCTAATACATTCCAGACTGACGATCCACTACAACTCCCACATCCTTTTCTGCAGTACTTTCCTAGGCAGTCATTTCCCATTTTGTATTTGTGCAACTGCTTGTTCCTTCCTAAGTGGAGTACTTTGTATCTGTCCTTATTGAATTTCATCCGATTTATTTCAGACCATTTCTCCAGTTTGTAAAGATCATCCCCCTGTCATTAGTCAAATTACTGATGAAAAGATTGACTAGACCCAGACCCAAGGCAGATCTCTGCTGTAGGGGTGTCACCTGTCCAGATTTTACACAGACAGTTTGGTTTTTGGCTTCTATGTCCAGGTGCCAGTTAAGGTTGCCAGGCCTGGTTTTTGGGGATCTGGCAAATCTGAATGGCACCCAAACCAGAAGCCTGGTTCCTGTGAGGCATGAGGAGATGCCTGGTCATTAACCCATATCAGCCCCTACCTGCAGGCAGGCTCCTTGTCAGGCTGAGGCAGCTTCCGTCCCAGCCCCGGAGCAGAGGGAGTCCAGCTGGGGTTGGGGGAGGAGGTGGAGACAATACAGCAAGAGATTGGGGAGGAGAAGTGAACAATGGGACAGGGTCTTGGGGTGGGAAGAAGCAGAGAAAGGGCAGGGCCTCAGGAGTCCGGTTACCCACAGTTAGAAAGGTGGCAACCCTAGATCCCTGCTGGCCCCCACTTGCTATGCTCTTCCAGCTCGATTGTGAACCCCTGATCGCTACTCTCTGCATATGCATTTCTGAGCAGTTGTGCATCTACAGGTTCACTAGGCTGTATTTTCCTAGTTGGTGTATGAGAAGATCATGTGACACAGTATCAAAAGCCTTACTAAAGTCGAGGGGCTTCCCCTCTATCCACAAGGCTTGTTACCAAAGGTTTGAGATGATTCGTCTCGACGAATCCACGTGGACTCTGTTACTTATCACCTTATCTTCTAGGTGCCGCAAAGTGATTGATTATTTGCTCCACTGTCTTCCTGATTACCACACTTAAGACGACTGGTCTATAATTCTCTGGGTGGTCCTTATTCCCCTTTTTTATAGGTAGGGACTATATTTGCCCTTTCTCCATCTTCTATGTTCTCCCCCATCTTCCAAGAGCTCTCAAAGGTAATCCATTGTGGCTCAGAGATCTCTTCAGCCAGTTTCCTAGGTATTCTAGGGTGCATTTCATCAGACCCTGCCAACTTGAAGACATCTAACTTGTCTAACTTCTTAACCTCCGAGAACCTATCCCATGTACACTGATGTTCACCGAGTTAGTCATACGATCACTGTTAACCTTTTTGGTGAAAACTGAAACAAAGAGGCATTTAACGCTTCAGCCATTGCTGTGTTTTCTGTTATTGTCTTTCCCCCTCATTGAGTAATGGGCCTATGCTGGCCTTGGTCTTTCATTTCTAATGTATTTGTAACCCTTCTGCCCATCAGAGTTGGCAGCAACAAGGGCCGGGTTCAGTATCCAGGGGTTCCATTCCAATAGCACAATACAAAAACCGGCTCGAGCCCCCACCCAGTGACCTGGGACAACCATATACCACCCCTCTGGGCGTCTGTAAGAGACAATACTTCCCCTCTCGCAAGCACAGAGTCTGAGTGTACCAAAGCCTTTTAATAACAGGGAGAAACAATGTGGCATTATATTGGGGAAACACCACAAACAAGGTTAATAAACCAAACCATGAACCAGAAGCCCCCCTCCCAGCAAATAGGCCGTGGCCTTCCCTTTGGCTCTTGAGTTCCACAACCCCAAAAAGTCACTCAATAGTCCCAAAAGTCCAACAGCCCAAAAGTCTCTGTCCCTGGTCCATGCAGAGTTCAAAAGTCAATTGGCAGAGTCTTACCTCCAGCCTGGGTGGAGATGGAGGGTAGGGCACGGGGCACCTTACGTGGTCCGAGGCCGACTGCGCCGCCTCTCCATGAGGTTCCGCTGCAGCTCTCACCGCAATCGGCTCTGCTCCGCTCCGCTGGCTGTCCTACGAACCGCTCTGCCCGTTGATCCACTAGCTGCTCTGCTAGCCGACACACAGACAGCTCTGCCGTGCCGGTCACTCTGCCATGCCGGTCACTCTGCCGGCAGCACCCACGCCTCTGCTAGGTGACAGACAGACAGCTCTGCCACGCCGGTCACTCTGCCCGCAGCACCCACACCTCTGCTAGTCGACAGACAGCTCTGCTGCACCAGTCACTCTGCACTTTTTCCAGGTCCCCCCTACTTAAGACAGCACTCAGTGATTTCAGCTCACAGTAGGGGAGCCTTAGTGCAGGTGCACCAGTGAGCCCAAAGCAATTTTCAGCTCAGCAGCCTAAAATCAGGCTCCTAATGGAAGCAAAAATCAATTCTGACATTCCACAGTGGAAAGAGGCAGGGTACAATAGACCTGGGAGGCCCTCAGACAGAACCCTCACCAAAAGGTATAGGTGCTTGTCCACCACCACTCTAAATCTCACAGTGTTCTGAAAACGCATGGCCCTTGCCCAGTGAGTGCTACCTAGATGATGGCGAGTCCCTCCATCATAACACGGGCCAAGTACATGTCCATAGTCCTTCATTCACATAATCACAGTAACATCACTTTATCATTCCTGCCCCAATAACATAGAAACTGGGGCTCCCTCATCAGCCGAAGTGGCCATGTGGGCTGCTGTGGGCTCAGGCTAGGCGCAGTGGGTGTGTCTATGCAAATTGATCAGCCCCAGACTTATTTTGCAACGCTCACTGCAATTCCCATAGTTCGCCACCAGATGTCAGAATATATCTCATTCCTGACACTGCTTACATATTTGTAAAATGTTTTCGTGTTGCCCTTTCGTTTCTTGCCGGAACCCAGCTGGGTTGAGGGGGAGCAGGGTTCAGAGACTGCTGGGCCCAAACCATGGGCAAGTCCAATTCCAGCCTATACAACGGCTAGACTATCCATCTACTGGGTGCTGGGAAGCGAGTCGTGCATGGCTTGGTCAGCAGGACAAACGGAAGGGCTGGCAGGGTGCAGGGAGAAAGGCACTGCTGCTCCAGGAATGATCTTCTGTGCCACTGAAATATGCTCAAACCCTTCTAAAACATTTTGATCTCAGGATGGCTTCCTGGGGCCTCACAGACCCACTTCAAACTCACATCCTCTGGGGAAAGAATCCCAGAATCCTGCTCCAAGGGTATATGATGACCGCAGCCATGCATTCATCACCGCACATGACTCCATGTCCGTATGGACTCCAAACAAACTCAGAGGGGAGACAGGATCTCTAGCAGCAAACCCACGCAGAACAGGACCTCTCTGTCTTGGGATGCGGGCCCACATCAGACATACATCTCCAACCACCATCAGCTCCAGATCCAAGGTTGAGTAAGCGTCTCCTTACCAGGTCTGGGGCGGGCTTGATCTCCAGGACTTCAGCAGCCAGATACCTCCTGCAAATGGGCTCCACTTCCCACTGACTCTCCTTGTGTTCCAGCAACACACAGGATCCAGGCTTGAACACCCAGCCGGCAAATGGGGGACATTTCAGGGAGATGTATGCTGCCAAGGACTAGGCATCACAGTCAGAGGGGCAGTAACAAAGCTGTGCAGAGGACGCAGGACAGAACAGCACTAGGGCGTCACTGTGAGGAACAAGGCAGTGATGACATTTACTAGTAACTCCCTAGCACTGTGCTGTCCCTGAGCAAGACTCATCCTGCCACCCAGAGGACACCCTGGGCACTCCATGTCTTGGGACAGAGCTCCTGGCGGCCCCAAGGTGGGTGGAGGAGTGGAGGCATTTCAGGAGAAAACAGATGATCAGTGTAAGGAACAGAGCGATTCTGGACGAGAGAGGCCCTGCCCCTCCACCGGTGCACGGCACGGTCCCAGTGGAGGAACAGTTCATCAGGACGGGGCTCACCCAGGAGAAGGGGGACTGGGATGTTCTAACCCCAGGCAGCATGTGCTCTTGCTACGTTCCTGGAGAGCACTCCAAGAGAGGATCCACTGAGGGAGAGCCCCTAAAAGAGGAGGGAGCATAGTCAGTGAACTGGCTGGTCACACGGGCCAGGGGCTGAGGCAAAGGCACCAGCAGACTCTGCTCCACACACTACAAGCTCAGCTCACTTCATCTGCACATCCCCACCGCTCGTCTATGCAGTTACCCCAGCATAGCTCCCTGTGTGCAATCACAGTCCCCCCAGGCCTTGCCTGGGGTGATGGGGGGCACAGGAATCTACTTGCAGCAGTTTTCATGTCAGCAGCAGAGTTCCTGTGAGATGCCCTGGCCTTGCCTCCTTGCCCTCCCTGCATAGCTCAGGCTGCTGTACTGTCAGAGCTGAACACAGCCAGCCCAGTGCCTGCCACCGCAGCAGTGCCCAGAGTCCCTGCCCATCTCCCTCTCCCCCGTGTTGCTGACCTGCTGCCTGTGTGCCAGCTTGCTGTCTGGAGTACAACAGGCCATCACAGGTGCCTGTGAGGGGGTTGCAGCTCACTCCTGCGTCACACACAGGACACTCGGACTGACAGTCCTGCCCCGTAGAGCCCGGAACACACCCTGCATTAGGAAACAGACACGTGATCCAACCCCTTCCCGCTGAGGAATCCCTTGGGACCCTGCAGCTCCAACATCCTGGTGCGCCGCTCTCTGGAGCTCAGCAGCGTCCGCCCACGCAGGGCCACCGCAGAGAGGTGCTCCCAGGCAAAGGGGAGCAGAGACTGACTGTGGACTCGGATCCCATGCAGGGCAAATGCACATGCTGCAGCTACAGCACCTAGCCTCCCTGACCGCTGAGGGAAAAGCCTCCTGGCCCTGCTCTCAGAGGCAAGAAGGAACCGCTGCAGCCCGCAGGGAGCGGGGCAGATGAATGGTGGCCCAGGTACCTGCTTTGACATGCACAGCAGCCGCCGGGTCCATGGCTGGATCATCCAGGTTCACTAAGCGTGTCCCACGGTAGAGGACGTACGAGCCGGCTGTGCTGACCACCGCGCTGCAGCCCCTGCCCAGGGAGGTGCATTGTGCTTTGGCGGCTGGCAGGAAGGAGAAGGTCTCCTCTGCAGACAAGCTTCCGTAAAAGGATTTCCCAGAGACCTCCACGTAGAAGCCTGCAGGTGCAGAGGAGCCCAGCGGGTGGGTATTCCAGGGTCAGCCTCCCACATGCTCCATTGGGCAGATCCTCCCAGGAGAAAAGCTGCTGCCCATGCATCCAGGGTGGTAACATGCCTGCCCCCAGCCCCCGCGGCCTCCCAGCCTGTCCGCCCTGTGCTGCCCCTGCACATAACAGCACTCGAAGCAGTGGGAGAAGGAACACAGTGATCGATGGCACTGCAGCCCCACCCTGACTGGACATCCCGGCTCCTTCAGGAAGCCTAGCAGATGGCTCTGCAGATTCTTACTGTTCCTCTGCGGGGTCTGACACACCCAGCGGTGAGGTCTTTGGCACGGCTCCTCCTTCAGGAAGCCAGATCACAACAGCAGGACACACACCATTTCACTAGGAACCTCTGCAGGGAGAATCCAGCTGGAACCAGAGAGTGGTGGAGAAGCATCAGCAAGGAGCAGCATGGTGAGGTGGCGGAGTGCACTTCCCACAGCACGCACTAGAGGGGTCACCTCCAGGGCACAGGGCTCAAATCAGCCACAAACACCAAATTCATCAGTAAGAAAGGCGTGGCGCTGCGACTGGGTGGCTCACAAAGGCTTACGGCTAAGAATTTGGAATGGCCTCTAGCCTGACGTGCACCAGAGCTGAGCCCTCTGTGATGGAGTGGGAATGATCTCAATGGTTCCTCTGGATAGTGTGTGGGGATGAGAGACAGACTTTCCTTTCTGGATAATACCTGAGGCTGTAACCTGAGCCCAGGAGGGGGATGGAGGAGGTGACACCTTCTGCCCAAGAGACAAAGAAAGAGGAGGGGCTGGAGAGTGAGTTTCGGTGTGAGCTGGCTAAGGAAGGGCAGGGAGGCACAGACATGGTCTGGCCTCCCAGGGCCCCCAAAATGGATCCAGCTGAGGGGTCTGGGTCTTTGTACCTACAAGCTCTGTGTTAGATCATGTTCCTGTTGTCTAATAAACCTCTGTTTTACTGGCTGGCTGAGAGTCACGTCTGACTGTGGAGTTGGGGTGCAGACCCACGGGCTCCCCCAGGACCCCACCTGGCTGGGCTCGCTGGGGGAAGCGCACGGAGGATAGAAGGTGCCGAATGCTCCGAGGTCAGCCCCAGGAAGGTGGAAGCTGGAAGCTGTGAAGCTCCTAGCCTCGGAGACAGGCTGTTCACAGAGAGAAAGCTTCCCCCGAAAGCCCTCACTGGCTTCACAGAGAGCAGTTCCAGAGCATCACCCCGGAGACTCCATGACGCCCTGTCCCAGACTTCTGGGCAAGGTGATGGAAGTTCCCATCTTCCCTTACCCTTCTTTAGAGGTTGTGCGCAATGGCCAGCCATTGCATGTTCATTCCTGAGCTCAGGGACAGCTGGCTTCCCATTGCCCGGGGGGCAAACTGCATGAGGCTCAGGGCTTCTTACCTTTGCAAATCCTTGTTAAAGGGGGTCCCATCAGCCCATTTGTGCAGAGAACCCCTGCGGATGCCATGCAAACCAGTCCAGACACTCCAAGGCAACTCCTCTTGCAACCAGCTCTAGGGTTAGCACAAGGCAGCTAGTTCTGTGTTTGACGAAGCACCGGACACCGATGCCAAAGGCTAAAGACATCTCCGCACCTGCTCACCTAGCACAGTCAAGTCTAGCTACAAATGCAATTGCCTGAACACTCTGACATCCAAGACCGCAGCAAAGGATAGGAGGTTAACCCTCTGAGCGCCGAGTCTGTGTGATGGGGAGGGAGGGGCAGTGGAAGACACAAAGGCCTCCATCGAGGGGGAGCACATCCCACCTATGTTCCAAAAGCAGCAACACACCTGCAGGGCCCTCTGCAGAGACACTCGTATTATGGAGAAATTCCAAGGCAGAGAACTAAGCAGCACCTTACTGCTCAGCCTCCAGGGAATGGTTAGCACTGGAGAGACTCCCCTCTAAGGAATCTTGGTTCCTTCCCATGGAGACAGATGTTCAGGTCTGAACTCTTGCGGGAGCAGAGGGGAAGAGCAATGAGCAGTGGGAAAGTAAAGCCAAAATTCTCAGGACTGTCCCACAGGAAATGCTAATGGCACAGGGAACTAGCAACCAAGCCCCCCAAAGAGTCCAGAGGGGGCCAGATGTCAGCTAGCCCTGTGACCGTGGCAGTGGGGATTCCCCATCCAACACTCTGGGACAACGGCTCATGGGCTCAGTGGGGATTTGTCTGCTGCAGTGCGTGGCCATGTTTTAACTCGAGTTAACTGACTGCCAGGTATCGTGACTGTAAACGCTAATCTGCCTCAACCAGCTAATAGGTTCAGCTTCCAGCTTGCCTTGTCTGGACTTGGATTTGAACAGGTGCTAGTTAACACAGGCTAGCTAACAGGTTAACACCATAGCCCTCAATGGCCCCCTGGCACTAGGCAGTCCAATGTTTACAGTCGTGTCAGTTCCCTCGAGCTGGGCCAGACCCCAGGCCCCAGGCAGAGGGTACTCACCCAATCCTCCAAGCTGCCCAGAGTGAGGAGGCTCCCATTCTGGAACCTCTGACAGTACTTCAGGGCCTGGTTCCATTCAAGGGCTGCACCTGCCATGACGCAGAGGCATTTATCTTTCCAGGATCTCCAGCCCTGGGCCCGGGGGCAATGCACATCTGAGGAGAAGGCCAAGGCTGTGTCAGGACTGCAGCGCTCCTCCCTGCCCAAAGAAGAGCTCAGAGCTGTGCAGATCAGCTAAGGCAGCAGTGCCCAACCCGCTCAGCCCAAGGGCGGAACATGGCGTTTCCAAAAGGCCAAGGGTCACCATCAACGCTCAGGGGCAGCTTCTCTGCCGTGTTCTGCTCCCTTTGCACAGCCCTAATGGCATAACAGGAGCAGCAATCCCTGCAGAGAGATCTACAGCTCTCTGCATAGGGTGGCCATGCTCCCCCAAACTGAATACGGGACCCTTTCCTGAGCTCCCAGCGAGCTCAGCTCTGCAATGCTGGGGGGCGTGAGGGGAAGAGCTGCACCACACTCACACCTGCTGCTACCAGTGCCCAATGAGAGGCAGAGCCAGATGTGCCTTATCTGCCTGCCTGGCTGCACATCTGGGCAGCTCCTCCAGAGAGGCTCCCCCACTGGGGAACAGGACAGTATGGTGGCTCCAGCAGGGCTCCTGACTGCCCCTCCACACCTTGCCCCATGCTCTGAACTTCTGTGAGTACTAGACCCACATTCTGGATCATGTGCTGCAAGGGGAGCTAATTATATCACAGATGCCAGGGGGACCTCCTTGCTCATTGGGAATGGGGCTGTGTGCCACCTGCCCAGGGTGGAGTGAGGGAGCTGCATGTAATCTCCCCTCTAATCCCACACTGGCACTGCCTTAGAGCCAGCTCCTGCTGCTCCCCACTGACAGTTGGGATGTCCAGGAAAGAGCGTAAAAAAGGGACAGTGCTGGCCCAAACGGGACATGTGGTCTCCCTTGCTCTGCAGCTCTTAACACAGGAGAGGAAAGGGCTGGGATGCATTGTGTTTTGGGATCCCTGGGGACTCATAACCAGCTGGGGGGAATTTAGAGCAGCCCCCAGGCTACCCTAGCCTAATCCAGGAGCTGGCTGGTCTCACCTCTCCCAGGGGCAGTGTGGGAGCGGGGAGCCAGCCGGTGCCAGAGACTGCCCTGGGCTCAGGCAGAGCTAGTCAAGCCCCTACCCTGCCCTGCCCTGCCCTGCTCTCCTTGTGGCTCCCACAGCCCAGGAGAGAAGGAGCTGAGAGAGCAGCCAGAGCTACTCTCCCTCCCCTGCAATGCAGCAGGTGACCAGTGGAGGTGCAGCTGAGCAGATGTAGCAGGTGCTGGGGGCACTTCTGGCCTATCTCAGAGTTGCCCCAGGGCTGAGGGGAGCCAGCTGGAAGAGGCGCTGCCCCCACCTCCAGAGAACAACAGGAGTGATTCACACTCTTTCCTTCTCAATGGGCTGCCTGCTCCAGGGCACATCCCTGAATCCCAGCTGAACACAGAGCCTGCCCCACTGTTCAGAGCCCTGAGGACAGAGGTGGCCCCATGAGCTGTGGGCGGGAGTCCTCTGAGGTGGGGCAGGGGTTCCAAGCGAGGGTGCCCCATCCAGCCAGGATCTTTCCTACTTAGCCATATGGGAAGGGCAGGGAAACATCCCCCTACTGGCCTGGCCTTGCTCCCCAGCAGGAACATTACGGGCTCTGACTGACTTAGTAGACATGGACAGGAACCTCCCCTCCCCACGAGTGCAGGGTGAAGGAGCGAGGGCTGCGGGGCATTTAGGGAGGGAAACAAGACAAAGCACTTGTGAAGGACATCTTCAGGATCACCTTCATCTAGTGCAAAGCGTACGGCATTGGAGGAGCACTTCTGCAGGAAGAGCCCTGGGCTCCTGGGTTTCTGAGAGACGCAGAAGCCGGAGTGCAAATTCTGGAGGCGCTGGTCCGGCAGCAGGCGGAAGGAGCTCCTCCCATCCGAGGAGCAGTCTGAGTTGAGACTCCATCCAGCCCCACTTGCAGGGAAGACATGGGATGGGTCACACATGCAGCCACGAGGCTGGGAGAGGGGCTCTCATCAGGGAAGGAAATTCAGTGCAAGCACAACTCCTAGAGCCCCACCCTCCCCAGGCTGTAATCTAGCCCCAGCATACCCCTAAGCAGCAGCCTTGCCAACTTCCCCCAGGGGTGGAGGTGTGGGGTGAGTGGCCTATGGCACACCTGCCAGGGATCCCCCTTGCCACCTCACAAGGGTGGGGTCTACACTTAACAGGGCTGAAGTGCAGCATCCCCTGGCAATGGGACACATCTAACGCCCACAGGGACTGATGTAACCAACCGGAGGTGCCATCGCTCTGGAGTGGAGACATTACAGGAGACGGGAGATGGTCACAGTTGCCAACTTTCACATGGCAAATAAAACCCCCGACTTTCACAATAAGCCAAAAATCAAGCTAATCCCATTTCAAGACAAGCCAACCACTAAGAACCCCAACACTCTATGTGACTAGGTCCCCCCGACATGCAGTCTGGGACTGTGGTGGGCCTGCTGGGCACCCCTGACTCTCTCCCCCCTTGTTCCTGCTTGCCCCTTACCTCTGCTTGCCAGGAGCCAATCAAAAAAAAAAGCAGCAACAAGCAACTCTCAATTTCTGCATTTTTGTCAGGGGTTCGGAATACCTGGAGAGGACCTGGCTCTAATGTGAACATAGGGTTGGATCAACAGGAGCAGCATGCAAACAGCCACTCACCTAACGGGAAGGCAGCCCTGGTACAGCTGAGCAGGCAACGCCGTCTCCACGGCCCAGGGAAATCCAGGTCTCCTCCCTGAGATTGCAAAGAGGGGCTCAGGTACATTAACCAGGACCAGAACCGAGATCAGCCAGGAGCTCCACAGAGCCAGCTGGATGCCCAGCCTGGCCCTGGACTGGAGCTGGTGGCTGGCCACGAAGGACTCCCTGCAATGCAGAGGGACGTCAGCGCCGTTTACCAGCAGACACGAGGAAGGCACCGCCAGGCTGCGAAGGCAGCCGACAAGCTGCAGTCCCCAGAGGGAGTTCTTGGGGCAGCGCTCCACATCAGGCTCCACGTAGACCAGGGCCCGCTCTGGATCCGAGCATAAGACTGAGGGGCGTCCTATAAACCAGAGCAATCCGAGCCACACAAAGCCAACAGCGGGGGAAGCAGAGTAGACTGGGGTGAGGCCCTTTTGTGGGGAGGGGATAGCTCTGTGGTTTGAGTAGCGGCCTGCTAAACCCAGGCTTGTAAGTTCAAGTCTTGAAGGGGCCATTTAGGGACCCGGGGCAAAAATCTGTTGGATGATTTAGTTGGAGATTGGCCCTTCTTTGAGCAGGGAGTTGGACTAGAACCTCCTGAGGTCCCTTCCAACCCTGATATTCTATGACAGGAGTAATGTCCACTTGGTCCAGGCTGGGGGCACATGCATTTGCATGGAAATTTAGCCAGATCATGCTGCAAAGAAGAGACCCTGAAGGCAATCTAGCCAAAGCACTCACCTTGCTCTGGGGGAATCTCTGGAACCTGTCACCAGGGCATGGGTGACCTAAGCAGCCCTTTGACTCCCAGTGAGGAAGCAGGTTGCTCTGGGGAGACCTGGCTGGTGCTTTGCCCTTGTAGGGTCTGTCTGCATGGTAGAGTTAACTAGTCCCTCCCCCACCATGACTGCTGGTGCCTTCAATCAAAACAAGCTGGTTCAGCCAGGGGCAAGGACTAAAGCCAGGACACCATTTGTATGCAGGCTCCACCCACTTTTCAGTGAGGATGCAGGCTAAATCACACAAATGCTGATAGGCCTCCAATGGCATCCCACAATTCCCCTGTGTGCCCCGAAGAACAGACAAGTTTCCCCACAACTCACTGGGAAAGGATCATAGAGGCACTCAGCTCACTGAATCACACAGCAACATGGGATATGCCCCCAGACATTCCTGCAACCCATCAGGGTGGGGGAGAAGGGGCAGCACCAGGGAGGACACACTGACTTGGGTGTGGCTGCTCCATCTGGGCTAGGCTAATGCAGGTGGCTAGGTCTTATAGTCAATCACCTGAGCTAACTCTGTAGTGAAGGAGTTCAGTATCAGTGGGGTAGTTGTGTTAGTCTGGATCTGCAAAAGCAACCAGGAGTCCTGTGGCACCTTATAGACTAACGGATGCATTACATCCTCAGCTTTCATGGGTGAATATGATGCATCCAACGAAGTGGGTATTCACCCATGAAAGCTGAGGGTCTTATACATCTGTTAGTCTATAAGGTGCTAAAGGACTCCTGGTTGCTTTTGTAGTGAAGATATGCCTAGAGGTGCAGTAGAGTGTGCTCCGGTATTCCCTTCCACTTACAGCAAGTTAGCCCTGCTCTGGGATAAGATTACAGCCATGGTGGCAGGTTTGTATAATTTTTGGTGGTGCCCAGAATGGGTCTAGGTCCCACCTGCCCAAGGCTCTGAGGGAATTTGGGTGCAGGCTCTGGGCTGGGGCAGGTGGTTGGGATGCAGGAAGGGGTGGGAGGGGTGGGAGGGCAGGGTGCGGGCTCTGGGCTGGGGCAGGGATGCAGGACGGGGTGAGGAGCTTACGTTGAGCATCTCCCAAAAGCGACCCACACACCCCTTTGGCGGTGGCTCCTAGGTGGGGGGTATGGGGGTCTCCACGTGCTCCTGCCAATAGGCCCCCACAGCTCCCATTGGCCACAGTTCCAATAGCAGAGTCAGTGCCCGGGGCAGGGGCTGTGCCTTGCCCTGAGACATTCGCGGTGCCTGTCCTTACCTGCACTGTGGCTTGCTGTGGTGATGTCCACAGCTCCAGAATTTGCATCAGCCAACTGGCTCCAGCTCACCACGTTCCGAGGAAACTTCCATTTGTCCCTGGAGGCAGCCAGCTGCCTCACAGAGAGCCTGGGGAGGGCTCTGTCCCACAGCTTCACCTCACTCAGCTCCCCATGTACGGGCTGCCCAGAGCAAGGCCCCCTGCAATGCCGAACCCACAGAATAAGCTCAGACAGGAGCACGGGGCTGGCTTGGGACGGGGACAGGGCTCACTGGCATCTCACCACACCCCTGGGACGACAGGCAGCGGGGCAGCTCTGGTGCACTGTGTGCGGCTCCTGAGAAACGGGCCCTGACTGAGTCTTGGAGCAGAACTGATGAGCCCACGTCAGCCTGCCCCAGGCTAGAGGGCAGGTCACACTCACCATGCTGAGGGGAGAGGAAGTAAAGAGGAGAATAGAGGGTCCCAAGTACTATTCCCAAACTGAGCTTTGCAACTCACACACTCAGGCTGCGTCTACATTAGGCTGCTTTTGGGACATTTCCCTCCATCACTACCACCAGTACAGCCCCTGCCCCACCAGTGTAGACTGGCCACCAGTGGAGCCCCTCTGGGGTGGGGGTGCACTAGCATAGACTGGCCACTGGCGGTGCTCCACCCAGGGACTGTAGTATGAAAGGGTTGCAACTGGTTTATCTCCCATGTTTTCCACCCCTCCTGAGGGCAGGTTCAGACAACATGCAGACTATTGTCAACCTGAGTGCAGCTGATTTGGGATTCCTGTGGGGAAAGACATAAAGCCTGGTGGTGCAGACAAGGCCTATGAGAGGGGGTGAAAGGAGTTAACGAGAAGAATGGTGTCTGTCGTAGACAGGGGCTATATACCTCCAACACAAACACAGTAGCGCATACACACACACAGCACCACGGCACACATGGGGGTTGTATCCCCAATACACTTACTGACCCTGCAACACAATCACACCATCGCATACATACAGGCTGAGTTCCCCCAGTCACAACACACTCTTATCGTACGCAAAGCAGCAGTCTCATATGTATAGACACCAGCACAAACCTTGACACACAGCATATACCAACACATCTAACTACACATACACAGGCTTTATCACACACATACACAAACACACCCCATCACAAAGAAAAGCTGTATCAGATCAGTGGTTCTCAAACTGAGGGTCGCAGGGCAGTTCCCGGGGGGTCGTGACCTGCCGAAGCCGTTGGCGGCATTTCGGCGGCAGCCTGAAACACGGGGCTATGTCCACCGAAAAGCTGCCAAAGAGAAAGCTTCCGCTTTTGGAGGCATTTCAGCAGACACAGACACAAAGGCAGCGTGTCCGCCGAAATCGGAAGCTTTCAATTCGGCGGCTTTCCAGCGGACATACCGCTGGGCTGCGAAAGGAATCAGATTTACAAAAAGGAGTCGTGGGCAGGAAAAGTTTGAGAACCGCTGAGATACACAAAACACACAACACACGTACACCACAGCACATCACACACAAACCATCAACAGAGGCTATATCACATGCACGATCACACACAACACACCCACAAACACACCATCATTTTGTAGAGCCACACATACACACTTGCACTTATAGAGTCACATTTTCAAAAGCATTCATTAAATTGGTGCTTGTACGTTTGCACAGCACCCTCTTCTGGGTAGGTGGCCTGGTGTACTCACGTGCAGGCAGCCTGCAAGTGCTCACCTCAACTTGGCAGATCGCAGCCAAACAACTCCCACCCCAAAACTTTACGTGAAAAACTGCAGGTGCAAATTGAGAAGCTGGGCTGAAAATGAGGCTCCAAGCTCCACTGCAGCTAGTAACTCCAATAGCAGTTCAGGGTAGGGTGACCAGACAGCAAGTGTAAAAAATCAGGACAGGCAGTTGGGGGCGGGAGGGCGGGTAATAGGAGCCTATATAAGAAAAAGCCCCAAAAATCAGGACTGTCCCTACGAAATCAGGACATCTGGTCACCCGACCTCAGGGGACCCTGAGCCACAATCACTGTGTTACTATCCGTGACTGTTTCCCAGTACAGTGTCTAACACACTCCTGTTTCCTCTTAGCACTCAGCTGCTTTTGTGCAGGCAGAGAGGAACTGCTGCAGTGGCTAAGATGTGCTCTGTCACACACAACTCAGTGCAGGGGATTGTGGGTGCCAGTCACTCCCCAGGCATGGTAGCCTGAGGTTGCTGCTCTCTGCTGCTGAAGGGCCCCGGGATAGAAGCTCACACCCAGCCACCAATTTCCTTTTGGTACACAAGAGATATTTGGCAGAATCCAGGCGTAGGCCAACAAGCTCACCTTTATCCACAATCGCTGGCTGTCCAACGTGCCACACCCCTTCCACTGCCAGTCCCTTCCACAGAAACCCAGCACTGTCTGCAAAGTCTGGCTCCCAGGGCTCTCCGTCAATAAAGACCATGTATGGGCTGGCGGACAGGTCACTGGAGATAGAAATGGCAAGATGGTTCCAGGACCCATCCAGGAGAAGGCCAGCGGTGCCCCTGAGCATCACAGCCCTGCAAAGGAGGGAAAGGGGGTGAATGAGGGCTGAGCAGACTCTCAAATGAGGCATGTCCTGACCCACAGCCCAGTCGCTCAGCTTCCCCTGTCCTCTTCCAAGATGTCCTTCAGGCCTGGTCCCCACGCACGGCAGCATCCATTAACTCTTTCACTGCTGGCCCTTGGCCACATTTGCAGAAGGAAGAAACATACATGGAAATTTCAGCAGTGAATCTATGGCCAACGGAGTTAAAGACAAGGAGCAATAATTTTTAAATCTACCAGGAGCAACAGGGAGCCTACTAACAGCACAGTCTGTTACCAGATGGCTATGGCAACATTGTCAATAGGGATGCAAAAAGGCAAAAGTGTTCAATCAATACTTCTCTGGATGAGGTATCGATGTCATATAATGATGAGGAAATAGTTTCTTTTCCGATGGCAGTTAAGGATGACATTAAGCAGCTTTAATTAAAAACTTTAAAATCGGCAAGTTCAGGTAACTAATACTCAAGAGTTTTAAAAGAGTTGGTTTAGAAGATATCCAGGGCTTTGATGTTAATGTTTAAATCAGTCTTGGAAAAACTTTGAACTTCCAGAAGATGAAGAGAGTTAGTGTTGTGCCCATATTTAACATGGATAAATGGACTGAGCTGGGTAGTTACAGGCCAGTCATCCTGACACTGATCCCACACAAGGTCATGGAATAGCTGAGAGGGGTGAGAGGCCGTCACCCTGGTAAACCCGGAGCAACCCTGCACAGCCCATCCCACAGAGGGCAGCAGGCACACACACACTCTTCCTAGCCCCAGCCAAGCAGCAAGACGCCCCTTGGTGCCATGGGACCTCACTCACCCTTTGACCCAAAACTCCAGGCCTGCTGGAGCCAAGAGGAAGAGTGCGAGCTCGGCCGGCCTTGATCTCACCAAGTAGCTGAGGAGGCCCATCTTGCTGGAGGAGGCAAAGGTGCTTCGGATCCACAGGCCCAGGGTGAAGCTGCTCAGGTAGCGGGTGACTGAGTTCTCCAGCCACATGACGCTCCTCGGAGCAGCCTTGCTGCTGGGGAGACGCATAGCAGATGAAGCCAGATACTCTAGTGAGGAGGCAAAGAGAGCAGCCATTAAACCAATGCTGCCCTATCCCTGGGGTATGAGGATCTGGGGTTTGAATCTGGATGAACCAGGGCCCTGCTCCCTCTCTGGGACCGCCCTGCTCCTTGTGATGTGCCACTCCACGTGACCAGCTCACTCCAGCACCAGTGGGCAGGAGATGTCCTGCAACCACTGGCTGTCACTCTCCAAGCACACCATATCCAAGGCCTGAGCGTCAGCCTGCTGCACCCCCTACCACCCACACGGCCCCACTGCTGGGCACAGGGGTGTGGCCCATTTTGCTTGGTGTGCTCCACTCATCGTGGTACCCTCAGGAGGATACTGGCTAGGGCAGAGGCTTCCCTTATTTATTGTCACTGGCTCAGCCTACAAACAGCCAGAGTCACAGGCTTTAAGGTCATAAGGGACCACTAGATCTCCTGTATCTGACAGGCCACCAACACCACCCAGCCCCCACAACCAAATTGAGACCAAAGGATGACAGCCCTGAGGAGACTACACTCTGATGTGCCACGGGCAGAGAACAGGAGGAACCGAGGTGCACAAGATCCCTGCAATGGCAGGGGAATAGTTCACCTTTCACTAGCTGTAAGGGACCAGCAGGCCAAACGTGTGTCATCAGTTATCGTCGTGCATGGCTCCAATGGAGGGCAGGACCTGGCTTCTCCGCTCGGACTCGGTTCGCCATTCCATGTGTGCCACGAGCCAGGACAAAATCTAAAAACTCATTCCACTCGCTAGTGAGCAGCTCATGCATGGGCCTGGGACGTGGTGTGCTCGGAGAGCGAGGGCAAGTGACTGCAGAACAGCTATTGCCTGCTGCCACTGGAGCGAGCTGCTAGCCCACCCTGGCCAGACAGAGTGGTTGCTCACTCAGCTGCACCTGTGGGGGAGTTCGGACCCTGGGACACCCGGGGGCGGGGGTCTGGGACCCTGAGACCTTCAAGTGGGGACAGTTCTTCCCCTTGACACCCCGGGGATTTGCTGACTAAGAAGGGTCTGTTTCTACCATCCCTCTTCCAAGGAGACCTGCCACAGAAGTCGGCCTCCCACACCTCAGGCAGAATGAGGGACGCTCCACTGCTCTCTCTGTAAGCCGCTTGCTGCTCCCCCTGCCCTCAGTGGGGCATATAGCAAAGCCCCACCGGGACCCCTCATATATCAACTGGTTCCTCAACATTGAACCTTCGCTGATTGCCAAGTAAAACCATATCAGGCAGCGCCCTTGGAACTATTCTTTGGGCAGTGGGCATGCCTGGCGGGCACCAGCCAGAGGGTCAATAGGACTCTCCCAGGCCTGTTTCCCAGGCTCTCTGCACACACCTACATGTTGGTGCTGATGAAAACGCCAGATTGAAACCCCTGGGGACCAACCACCTTCAGCAGGCACAAACTAGACTAGACTAACCTCCTTCCCCAGCTCAATGAGCCTCCAACCTGCCCTGGAGGGGAGACAGGGGCAGTTTGTCTCTGTGACCCAATCTGCTTTCTGGACTACCCAACAGATGAGAATTGCATTGCACCACTGGCCTGGCCAGGCTAACGCCCATGGCCCGGAGATGAAGGTCTCTGTAGCCCACTCAGTGCCATGGGCCAGCCAGTCCCCACCTAACAAATGAGGGCTAGCTGCAATGGTGAGGGTGTGCTGTTGACACTTGGCCACTAGGAAATGGGCTGAGACTACCAATTCACTTCACACAGCCCCGAAGATCACAGCTGGCCTGCGTCTGATTGGAACCAAGGAGCTCGAATTTCTCTTTCGAACACAGCTTCCAGCCTGTACGTTTACCTAGAGATGCATTAGTCACGGTCACTCCAGAGATCAGCAAGGAGCCAAGATTAGCAAAGGAGATGGCCCGGTCACTGAACACTCAGAAATGCTCCTGGTGGTTGAAGAAGCCAATCATGCCAGCTGGGAAAGTGATGAAGCCCCATGTATTGAACCCAGCAGAAAAGGGCACTGGAACTAACTCCTTCTGCACCAAAGCCCCAGTGAATTCAGCAGCTAGGCTGCCGCACACATGGGTGGCATTGGACTCTAGGCGCAGCTGGAAGAGCGCTGCCCTGGTGTAGGCCTTCATCAGCATCACAGTGCACACAGAAGAGCAGGGCAAGGAGAAAATGACATCAGCTGTGGCATAGGGGCCCATCCCACCGGGGAGGGGGAACTCCACAGGAGCAGGGAGCCCGCAGGAACCTGGCAATGAAGCACACACTGGGTTAGCTGTGAGCTGCATTCTGCTCTCACCCCTGCAGCCTCCTTTCCAGAGAGCCGGGGCGCCAATGGAGCTAAGCAGAGCAAACAGCAATGTTCTCGTCAGCAGCCAGTGCCAGGGTGGGGTCCGGATCTGAGTCTTTCTGCACTTTGTCCAGTTGCTGCCAGCCTGGAGCCTGAGACCAAAGCACAGCAAGAGCCCAGCCAACAGCCCAGCAAGCTCTTCACATACCCATGGGCCTCCCCCAGAAACCTCTTGCAAGGATGAAAGGGGAGCTTAGTGCCTGGCCTATCTGCAGAGGCTGCTAACGAGAGGGCTGAACGGTGCTTCTGAGTGAGGGGCAGGGGATCTCAGCCTGACACCAGCTTCTTATTGTACAAAGTCCCCCTATCATCCAGCAGACGAGAACTGCACTTCCCCTCCACCGCTGACTTGGCCAGCCTGGCACCCATGGTCTGGAAATCAAAGTCTCTGTAGCCCACTGTCAGGGCCATGGGTCAGCCAGTCCTCACCAAACAAACCCAACAATATTCGTGTTCACAGAAGGCAAACATTCCCATCCCCTCCCATTGTGCCAGGAGGCAGGGGAAACATGATGGGTTGCCTACAACAGCAGTGACTGGACCTGAGAATCCAGGAGGTCCCATCCTACGTTCCTAAGAATTGCCCAATAAAAACGCCATGCTCACTGGCACACAGCAGGATGCGTATCCTACTCCAGCTGTGCCCTGAACCTCTCGGCCCCCTGGCACATGAACCTGGTGCTTGCAGAGCTCCAGTTCTCAGCAGCACAGAGTTCCTATGTCCTCAGATCAGCCCCAGCTTTCACGGGTATAGGGAAAAAATCCATCCTCTTGGGACAGGAATTCCGGTTTTATCTGCACAGCTCAGACACGTTGCTCCAAGAGGTTAGCACTTACTGGAAACCTGACCACAGACCCAAGGGCACCATGGGGTGCAAGAGGCACGGCTGGGGGGTTCTGGGTAGCCCTGACCCTAGGGTCATAGCCATATTCCACGAGACAGCCCCTTTGTGTGCTCAGCTCACCTGGCTGTGTGAGCCTGCACTCCACTCACCGTGGCTGTATTTGCAGAAGAAGCTAGTGGCTCTGGTAGGGGGCTCGGTGTCACAGTCTCTGGTCTCCCATGTTCCATGTCGAGAAAGGTCAGATGGGCAGAGACCCATCGCTGCACACTGGCCAGACAAATTCGCCACAGCTGCTTCCAGAGAAGAGAGGAAACTGTTTGCTATGAACTGCAGAGCCTCTCCAACTGTCCAGCAAGCTCAGTCGAGACACCAGGGCACCTAGCAATAGCAGGAGCTGTGGGATGGGGGGCACCGTGGGGTGAGCTCCCACAGCCTGGCTCTGGGCCCTGGCGAAGAAAGGTTTGGGGAGCCTGTCATAGCCTCTCATGGAGGGGTGTTCATATCCCAAGCCTGATACTGAGCTGGGAGACATGGAGATGTCCTGACTTGGAGAAGCAAAGGGGGCTGCAGATCCTGGCTGAGGGGCATCTCTGGAGCTTTGGAGCAGGGCAAGAGTGAAACAGCAGGGTGTGCGCATCTCAGCACTGGGGTCCATTGGCAGAGTGGGAGGCCAGCATGGCTGACAGACATTTTCTGGTTTGCTAAGGACAGAGCCAGTGAGGTAACACCTACGACGATGATGCCACTTGTAGTAGACAGGGACGGAGGTGTCGCTCCATCGCCACGCCACGCTGAACTGCAGCCCAATCCACATATACCAGCCATCTGCAGGAAAGGCATCTAGAAGACACACGCAATGCACACAGCCATCACTGAATGCCACTGTGCTTGGCACAGACCAGGGCCTCAGGACAGAGCCTGTTCCCGACCACTTCCGCTAAGCACTGTGCTTCAGCAAAGAGGACTTTCCTCACTGAGTCCCTTAAAAACTTCAGAGAAAAGCAAAAGCAAATCAGGTTGGAAAATGCAGTTGTACTAAAATAACCCTCCCTCTTTCTAAGGTGCTACATGGCCCCCAGGCCAGCAGTGTCTGAGCGTCCTCCTCACACACCCCGGGGGCAGTGGTGCTATCCCCAGGGGATAGATGGTGAACAGAATCCCAGATTTCCCAGGGCATTTAGGCACCTAAAGGTGCAGATAGGATGGGAGTTAGGCACCGCTCTGCATCTTTAGGTGCCCAAATACCTTTGTCAATCTGGCCCTAAGCAATGTGCCCAAGAACTCAAGGAACCGAACCTGGGGTCACCTGAGTCCCAGCTTAGCACGCACATCATTGTCCCTTCCTTCCATTCTGCCCCCACGGCTCATCCTTCCTCCTGACCTGGGGCCAGCTACACAAAGCTCCTAAAGTGACAAAGAGTCTTGTAGCACCTTATAGACTAACAGATCTTAGGGATCATGAGCTTTCGTGGGCTAAGACCCACTTCATCGGATGAATGTTGTGGAAATCTCCAGAGGCAGGTAGGTATAAATAGCAGGCAAGAAAGCAAGGTAAATTCAATCACGGGGGCGGGGGTGTGTGAAGCCCACTTCCAGCAGGTGATCTGGAGGTGTGAACACCCAGAGAGGAGAAACTGCTTTTGTAATTGGCGAGCCATTCACGGTCAATATTGAGTCCAGACCTGATGGTGTCGAATTTGCAGATGAACTGGAGCTCAGCAGTTTCTCTTTGAAGTCTGGTCTTGAAGTTTTTTTGCTGGAGGATGGCTGTTTTGAGGTCTGCTATTGTATGTCCAGGCAGGTTGAAGTGTTCTCCTACAGGCTTTTGTATATTGCCATTCCTAATATCTGATTTGTGTCCATTTATCCTTTTATGTAGGGATGGTCTATAAGGTGCTACAAGACTCTTTGTCGCTTTTGCAGAGCCAGACTAACATGGCCACCCCTCTGATACAAAGCTCCTAAAGCAAGTGACAATGATCAGAAACTGGAATACCGAGATGCCGGGGTTGCCGTAGTGCTGGGTAAATGTGACCCTTGCAGTCCTGAGCTGGGGAAAATCCAGAGCAGGGAGAAGTTAAGCCAGAAAAAATACAGTCAGAATGAACCACACCTCTCTCCTAAATGTGACATGTGGCTAGATACTTCCCTCCCATTCCCCAACCAACAGGATGCCTAACCTGGTCTTATACATCCCCACCCCCAATAGGCTCCTAAGCCCTTCATATACCCCACCTGGCCGCAATCCCCACATGGTCCTACCCCTGACTACTAAGGGTATGTCTACACTCAGACACCCTCAACTGGCCCATGCTTGGGCTCAGGCTAAGGGGCTGTTTCATTGCAGTGTCGCTGTTCTGGCTCAAGCTGGGGCTGGGGCCCTAGGCCCTGCAAGGTGGGGACAGGGACCCAAAGTTTGGACTGCAGCCTGAGCTGGAACATCTACGCTGCAATGAAACAGCCCCGCGAGCCCAAGTCAGCTGACACGGGCCAGCCACTGGTGTCTAACACCCTAACAGGCCTTGTCTGAAATGCCTCTCTTGCTCTCCGCAGACCTGACAATCTGCTGGCTCAGCTGCCACTTCCCACTCCCGCCAGGTTCTAAGGTCTGGGGCTAGATGGGGAGCAGGGGACCGTGTAACCTGAAGGTGCCCATGAATGTGCAAAATGAGACTGGAGAAGGTAGCTAGAGCCCAGCAGAGTGAGGCTGGTGGCATAAGTCAGAGGGCAGAGCACTGTGGATCTGGGGACAAGGAGGGCAACAGATGAGACTCTAAGACCGAGGGAAGGGAAACAGAAGAACCCCAAAAGATTCTGAGACTTTTCAAAGAAGCTCTCAAACTGTTCGGGTGTTTGAATGTGCAAGCGTTTGGGAGTTTGCCCATCACATGCTGGATGTTCAGCCTCCCTGCCTCAGGATAGCAGTGCAGAGAGTCAGGGCAAAGAGCAGAGAGTCAGTCAGCCTCTGCAGTGACATGAGTTAGAATGAAATGGCAAAGGCTCCTGACCCTCATGGGACAGGGAGAAATCAAACTCCAGCCCTCACTGGGAACTACTGTGCTTTCAACCATCAGGAATCAGCTCCTGCTGGAGTCAGGATACTGTCCTGTCCCAGCCATTGGTTTTTCCACTCTGGACAGTCCTTGTATGTTACCTCTCTGTCCAGTGCCTCTCTTCTTACCTGCTGTGACAAGCAGGGAGGAGGGTGGACATGACTCTTGAGGGGAAACTGCTCTGATCGGGATACCTGGAGCTGTAACCTGAGATGAGAAGGGGGAGGGGAGTTGACACCTAGGGCCCGGGAAGTGAACAAAGGAAGGCAGACGGCTGCAGGGATTTGAGAGAAGTAGAAGCTGGCTGGGGAAGAGGAGGGAGCCCGGATTCAGGGTCTTATCTCCCTGCCCCCCAGAAGGGCCTGACTAAGGGGGCCTGTTTGTACTGACGAGCTCTGAGTCGGATTGTGTTCCTGGCATCTCCAATAAACCTTCTGATCTACTGGCTGGCTAAGAATCACTGTGAATCCCAGGAAGTGGGGGGGTGGGAACGGGACTCCCCCACTCCCTGTGACACCTGCATGTGCCGGTATGAAGGGAAACAGCCTGGAAAAGCTACTGTGTACTAGCTCCCCAGGTGAGAAGTCTTATTCTGCACTAAGGACGTGTCTACATCACAGCTGGAGGGGTGATGGCATTCCCCACCTAGCGTTAATTTAACTGGTTCTGCCAAATATAGAGCCATGAAGACACAACAGCATGGGCTGGTCAAGCCTACTTGGAACCCTGGGCCTGTACTCCTGTTGCTAGTCCAGTTGGGGTCTCTGCCACCCCCTCTTCACTGCTGTTTTTAACTATGCTAGCTAGGTTACAACTAGCCCTGGTCTGTCTACCTGAGCTGCAATCACCCCCCTGACTTCAGTGTAGATATTCCCTAAGGGTGCAGTTTGGAATGGATTAAGCCAAAGCATACATAAGCATTCTTAATGCAAAGTGAGTATCCACCTGGGGAGCTAGCACGGAATAGCTGCCGTGCTTTAAATTCAACCCAAACTGATTTTACAATAGCTTCCCGTAACAGGGTCTTCCTGCTGCCCCACTTCCTAGGACCTCCCTGGCCATCTCCATAAAGCTCCAAGAGGCTTTAAATGTGTAGCACCAGTGTCTTTATTTACAGCATTGTCCCACCACCAGTGTCCAGCGCTATACAAGGCTTACCAGCCAAGTTGGCTCCTTCTACCACCAGAGTCAAGTCAGCAAACAAACCTTTCCCTGACCATTCCCACCCTGTCTTCTGGCCTCCTCCCAGCCTTTATAGTCCTCAGGCCAGTAGGTGCAGTCAATCCTTAGGCCAAGCATCGGGCTTTCCCTAGCCCCAATCCATTTCCCCTGATTGGCAGGGGCTAATTAGGTGCCTTCTGCACCAGCACCTTGCTACACTTCCCCATGCAGACAAGCCCTGAGACTTTAGGGCTCCCTCTTCCCTCCACTTATTGCCCACTGGATACCTTCCTTCACTTTGCTCTCTGCAGACTGGGGTCCCCCCACAGGGGCCTTACCAGACAGGAAGGTGTTCTCATCTTCACCTTGGACACTCGCTAAGCTCCCCCCAGACTGCTTGCAAAAAGCCAAAGCTTGTGGCCAAGTCCTCATTTCCCAGGGGGCAGGGAAGTGGAATGTATAGCAGTGGGAGCGGAAACGCACAGTCCTCATGGAGCCGGGGAAGGCCTCTAGGAGAGAAAGAGATCAGACACTGACCAGGGACAGTAGGAGATACTGTCCCACTGGCTCAGACAGTGCCTTCCCCAGCCCAGCCCTGTTCTCCCTGCGGCTCCATGGGTGGCATGTGAATCCCCTGTTTGGGGAACCCCCTCCCCTTCCACCTGAGACCCTATCCCACCCCTTCCACCTTCCTCCCCAGCCGGAGCCCCTCACTCCTCACCGTGGCCAGAGGAGCCCCACCCCAGCCACCCCAAGTCCCGGCCCACCAGCCAGCCCGAATCCTGGCTCGCTGGCCAGCCCAGACCAACCAACCCCAGCCTCAGCCCCAGTTGGCCCCCGCTCTGTGCTGGCTGGGCAACCCCAGCCCCAGAGAGCTGGGTAGCCCCAGTGGCAGCTGGCCAGCCCAAGCACTGGCCCCACCTGCCCCAAGTTCTGGGCCAGCAACCAGCCCGCCCGCCCTAGCCCGCTTCGGGGGAGAGGCTGAGCCAGGGCAGGAAGAGGAGCAGCCTCGCCTGGGGCTACCGGGGAAAAGAAGGACGAAGGAGGGGGCTTCAGGGCAGAGTGTGGCAGGGGACAGCCTCCCCTGGCCTATGATACCCACTGCCCATGAGCACCAGGGAAAGGTCCCCAGAGCTCTTTGTCCATCGGTCTGTATCTGGGACTCCAAAGAGGGTTCCCCAGAGTGCTGTCTGTCTGTCCATGCCTGTGTGTCCTTTGGGGGATACGGAGGGCTCCCCAAAGCTGTCCATACACACGTGGTGCCTCTGAGAACTGGAGGTTCACCAGTTTTGTCCATCTGTCTGTCCCTCTACAGCTGTGGTTCTGGGGAAAAAGCTACTTGTCTACCAAAGCCATTCATCACCTCTTCCACCCAAGCATGTGGCCCCAGGGATGCAGGGACCCCAAAGCCCTCTGTCTGTCCATCTGCCTGTGCTGGAAAGATTTCCCTGAAGCTACCTGTTTGTCCAGCCAGCCATTCCTCAGGTGTTCCCATACCTGTAGCTGGCATCTCACAGATGAAGGAGCTGGTGCTGTTGCAGTCCCAGTCTCTCCACTGGTTGAGGTAGAAGCCCACAAGCTGCACACAGGGCTTGTCCTTGGGGTGGCTCCATAGCCAATTCCTGGGAGACAAAAGGCACAGAAACCCCAGGAGAAGGGGGCGATTAGTCAGAACTAGAGGCCAGGACTGTCGCCCCAGAAGAGCCACAAGAGAGAACAGAACCGACAGCCCTGTACTCCCTGCCAGGCAGAGAACGTGCACAAATGAGCAGCAAATTGGCTTCCCCCAGGCCCCCACGGTTTTTATTGACCCCGTGAAAGCTAGGGACATCTGGAGCTGTCACAGAGAGCAGAGCTGAACAACTGCCCCATACAGAGATACAGGACCAAACCTCCCACCTCCATCCCACTCATGCAAGCCTTGGACCTTCCCTCTGGACATTACCCACAGGCCCCTGCTCCTGGGTAGGTCTGCTGCTAGGAACTGTGGGTCAGGTGCTTCAGGAGTCTCACAATCCACATAAATAAAGTGGCCTCTGTCTGAACTAACAGAGATGTGACAAACAAGCCAGCCAGCCCCTTCGTTCACATCATGTCCCTCTTAGGGACACCAGGATTCACCCCATCTGCTACACAAGGAAAGGAGCTGCAGGAGCCCCCCGGGAGAGGAGAAACCGGGCTTTGCAATGCTCCAATCCCAGGCCTGATCAGTGGCTTACCCACAATTGAGGCTCCTTCTCCTACCTGTACCAGCTCTTTGAAATTGGTGTGCCACCTACCCAAGTGAGTTCAGCCTCTCCTGCAAGCTGGGCCAGCCCCAGCCAGTACTGAAATCCAGGCCCCCCTCCACGGTCCGTGAGCTCCATCAGGAAAATCTGCACCAACAGAGGCAAAGGGCAACAAAGCTAGAAAGTCAGGTGATTCAGACAGGTGCTGCATAACAGCCTCATGCACTAGTGTGCTGAGTGGGGGGGGGGGGTAGGAAACAGCTAGGGAGGGCGGGAGGAGTGGGCGGCACAGCAATGCAGGCCCTTATATTTGGGTTGTGTAGTGCAGGTCCCTATGCAGCTGCCTCATGGCTAATATACACCCTGTCCCCAACATGAACTAACTGGCGGGAGGGGTCTCAGAGACTGGCTTAACATGGCCCTAATACCTGTGCCTCTATGAATTGTGCCCATCTGCCATGCGCATTAACCCAGCCCCTCACAACATGATCTAATTGTTGTATCAAGCAGGCAAGGTATTAACAAACTTTAACAGACTTTATTTAACAACAGTGAAACCTCTTACAAAGCTGCTGCTACACCCCTCTGTAGCTCTAACTCAGCCTAGGCTCAACTCCTCCCCCCCCCCCTTCCTGTTTCCTGTCCTACAGACTCCCGGTTCTAATAATTACAAGTAGCATCTAAAACACCACATTCCCTCCTCTCTTAAGAAACTCTCTCAATTAAAATAACCATGGTTGTTCTAATCACAGCAACAAATACGGAACAAGACACTATACCGATGACAGAACTGTTACACTGAAAACACTGTAAATACTACATAACATAGTCTCTAGTCCAGAGAGGTGGTGGTCTGGGTCTGACAGACCGCCCCTCAAACCCCAGTTCCAGTGCAATGTCGTGTTGTGTTGGTACTACGGTGAAGTACGGTGAAGTACTACGGTGAAGGGTGTTGGCATAATCTCCTCTTGGTGCATAGGCAGGTGCAAGATAAGAAGCATTCCATACCCGCCCATCAGAAAGTCGCTAGGTATAAGACCCCTTCTTCTCTATGATTTTAAGAGGAGCTGTAAATTTATGGTCCCCTTTGCGTAAAAGTCCAGGTTTTCTTATTCTAACAAAGGACCCACACTCACACTTTGGTTCCTTAGCACCCCACTGTTTGTCTGTGAAAGCTTTATACTTTGCTTGGTTCTGTTCAACTGTTTTTCTCACATCATCCTCGTTTGGGGCATCAGGTTTTGCCTTTAACAATCCAGCAATGTTCAGTTTAATATTCATCTGCTTCCCATGCAGTAACTCTGCGGACGATCTTTGCATTGTGGCATGTCATGTAGCCTGGTATGCTTGCAAGAAATCAGTAGTGAAGTGTATCCACAATCACCTTTCCAGTTTAGCCGTTTGCAAACTCTCTTCTAAACTTCTGTTAAACCGTTCGATTTTCCCATTGGCTTGAGGGTAATATAGGGATGATCTTCTATGTAAAATGTTCCTCTCTGCTAGAAAAGTTTCAAAATCCAGGGACGTAAATTGACTACCATTATCTGAAACCAGTTCTTTGGGGTTACCTTCCCTGCTAAAAACTGAAGAGAGGAACTTAATTACTGTAGCAGAAGAGATTTGTGATGTAAACGCTACCTCAGGCCATGTACTGAAATAGTTTATTAAAGTGATGGCATAATGGCAGTCAATTGGAGCAGTATCAAAGGGTCCTACAATGTCAATCGCAACTTTTTCCCATGCAGAATCAGGAAGAGGAACAGGCTGTAACGGTGGGGTACATGTCACTGCTGTCTTATCATGCATTTGGCAGGTGACACAGGATTTTATGATTGCTTCAGTTTGGGAGTCCATCCCTGGCCACCAATACAGATCCCGTAGTCATTGTTTGGTTCTGACAATTCCTTGATGAGTATCATGTGCCAGGTGTATGAATTTTGACTGTAATTCTTCTGGCACAAGTATCCGGTGTGTACCTCGTAGCACACAGCCATCAAGCAAAGAAAGTTCATCCCAAACTCTAAAATAAGGCAGCAAAACTGAGTCAAGGTTTTTAGGGTTACTGGGCCATCTCTTTGTCAGAAATTCCCATAGCTTTTGTTGAATTGGACATGCTGAAGAAGCAGCTTAGAATTGCTCTCTTGTAACTGCAGTAAGAGTGCTTGTAATAAGCGCAACTACTTCATCCTCATCCTCCGGTGGACCATCTGAGGCAGGCAAGAAAGGCAATCAGCTGCCACATTTTGGTTTCCAGGCTTATATTCCAGTTCATAATTGAAAGAGAGTAATCTTGCAGACCATCTATGGTTTCCAGATATGGTTTCCTGCTCTTCCCAGTCCTTTTGTGGCTAGCAGTGTTGTCAAAGGGCTGTGGTCTGTGCGGAACTTGAACGTGCGGCCTCACAGGTAAGTTCTCCATTTTTCAGTAGCCCAGACACAAGCAAGTGCTTCTTTTTCAACTGTAAAATATTTTCTCTCAGCATCACTAAGTGTCCTTGAAGCAAATGCAACAGTTCTTTCTGTGTTGTCCTCATGAACTTGTGTGAGGACAGCCCCGAGTCCATAATCAGAAGCATCAGTGGTGACAATTGTGGGCAATGCAGGACTGAATAGTGCAAGTACTGGACTATGTACAATCAAGTCTTTCACAGTTTCTAAACTAGCTTGTGCATCCGTTGTCCACACCAAGGTTGAACTTCTCCATAGTAATTCTGGTAACAGTTCAATGACAGAAGCATAATTGGGAATGATTTTGCATACCAGGAGGTAAGACCCAAGAAGGAACGTAAGGTTTGCAAATCTGTTGGACGAGGAGCATTTGAAATTGCTAGGATATGATCTGGATCAGGTTTTAGTCCAGCCAGTGTAATTGTATGCCCCAGAAAGGAAAGTTCAGTTTGTCTAAATTTGCATTTAGACCTATTGAGCTTGAGGCCTGCTGTGCTGATGCATTTTAGGATAGACTGCAGGTTATTGTCATGCTCCTCAGAAGTATTTCCAAACACGATAATATCATCCAGATAGCACTGAACTCCATGTTGATTCTTCAGAATCACTGACCATTTTTTGGAAGGCACTTGGGGCAGATACGAGACCATATGGAACACGTTTAAAATGAAATAGTCCCTCATGTGTAATAAATGCTGTGAGGTCTCTGCTATCTTCATGCAACATAACCTGATGATATGCACTCTGCAAATCAAGAGCAGAAAACATCTTTGCTCCACGGAGTTCTGCAAATACTTCTTCTATGTGAGGAAGAGGGTGGCTATCAATCACAATAGCTTTATTTGGCTCCCTTAAGTCCACACAAAGGCGAATGCCTCCATCCTTCTTCTGCGTCACTACTATAGGTGAAACCCATTCCAAGGTGTCAATCTCCTCAATAATGTCCTTTTGAACAAGTTTTTTAAGTTCCTCTGAAACAGCTTCCCTGATTGAAAATGGTAAGCGTCGTAACTTCTGTCGTACGGGCATCCCATTATTCCGCATTTTAACTTTATGCGGAAACCAATATGCACAGCCGAGTTTCTCCTCAACCTGCTCTTGGGTCCCAGCTGAAGCTGGTGTGTGTATGCAAGAGTACTTTGCTGAGGAAGATCAATTCGTCCATTAGCTACCCTGAGGTTTAAAGCAGCCAATAAATCTCTGCCAAGGACAGGAGTGCTTTTGTGGACAATGCAGAACTCTGTAGTTACGCAGCAATCACCAAAAGTCACTGTTGCTGGCAGGCAGCCAAGCACTGGAATTTGGTTTTTCAAATAGCACCGCAAGTGAAGTTTGGGTTCGGTAAGAGGCACATCTTTAAAGTAATGCAAATAGATGGAATCAGGGAGTATACATACTGCTGAGCCAGTGTTCAACATTAGCTGAATGGAATGTGGTTCTCCTGAGGGCATGGCAGAAACATTTACAGTGCACTTTAACTGGTCTGGAATATGTGCAGTGGTGATTTTGTCCACGCTCAGCACAGTAACATCTGGTATTGTAACTGCATGCACCTGTTGACTTGGACTGGCTACTACAACATATTTTAGCAAAATGCACAATCTTTTTGCAATGATTGCACTGAGCTACTTTTGCAGGACATCTTGTGGAGCTTGCAAGGTGTTGTGAGGATCCACAGCAAAAGTACGCTTTTACTGTATTTTGAATTTGCTAATTCTGTGATTTTTCATTAGTTTTCCTCTTGTAATTGTTTGTCTGCAACAACAGTGACGTTTTCTGCAAAGGAGTCACAGCCTGGACTGTGCCTCCTGTATCCATGCTCATTAATTTGGCTTCTGCCATAGCTGACTCAATCTAGATAGCAATGGTTATTGCTTTTTCTAGTGTAAGTTGTGGTTCTAGAAGTAAGCTCTTGGTGTTCTCTTACATGAAGCATGGTTGTTTTCTCAATGAGCTGGTTCTAATAATCTCATCTGCCATATTCCCAAAGTCACAAGTTACAATCAGAGTCCTCAGGGAAGCAATATACTGCATTACAGTCTCCCCTGGTTTCTGCTCACGCTGGCAAAATCTGTAACGATGAGCTACTGCATTCACTTTTGGCACAAAAAAGATCTTTAATGCAGTGAGTGCAGTCTAATATTTATCATCTGCAAGGGGAAAAGTGTAAAATAGACACTGCCCTTCTGCTCCAAGGCAGTGGATTAGCAGAGCACGCTTTCTTACTTCAGAAATCTCTGTAGCACTGATTGCAAGCAGATAAGTCTCAAACATATGGATCCAGGTAGTAAAAGCAATTGGAGGCTCACCTGGGCTTTGCAGAAAGGGGGCAGGTGGGTTCAGAGGCAAAAGGTCCATCCTCATCGCCAAACAGTGGTATTAAGCAGGCAAGGTATTAACAAACTTTAACAGACTTTATTTAACAACAGTGAAATCTCTTACAAAGCTGCTGCTGTACCCCTTTGTAGCTTTAACTCAGCCTAGGCTCAACTCCTTCCCTCCTCCTTTCTGTTTCCTGTCCTACAGACTCCCGGTTCTAATAATTACAAGCCCTCCTCTGCATCGGGCAGTCTGTTCTTCCACCTTTGGGGCAGGGGACAGCTCAACTCGAGTGCAGCTCTCTGAGCACAATCCACCCACGTGTATTTCCCTACAGCTCATCCAAGCCTCCCTCCTGGCACATGCTCGGCCCTTACCTGCTTGTTGTAATCCCTGATGACAATTAATTCTGCTTTTCGCTCCTGGCAGAAGGCTCTGGCCTGGCTCCAGGGAAGGGCAGGCCCGCTGGCTGGGACAAAGAGGCAAAGCGTGCTCCTGTATGGCACCCAGCCGGAGGGGCACAGCCCCCACACTGCTGGACAGCAAGAGAAAAAGGAGGGCTTTCACCCCAACGTGGAGCCTCTGCCTCCCAGGCCCCGTCCCCCTCGCCTTGCCCCCCGGGCACAGACACTGCAAGGTCTCTGCGGTACTGCCAGCTCAGACAAGGCAGCGACTCCAAGCAGAGACCAGACGAAGGGGTTTGTCAGCTAAGCCAACACGACAGGCGTTTGTTAGGGGCTCAGGGCTGCTGTGAGCGGGGCAGAGACAAGCCAGAGCAGAGGTTGCCTGTTGGGTCTGGAGGCAGCACCCTGCTGGCTCCCCTGGCAGCTCTGTGTTGCGCTGTGCAAAGCACGCCGGTGCCTTCTGCCTGGCTCGCACCTGAACAGGAGCCTGTCAGGTGCTCGTGGATCCTATCAGGTGACGCACTAGGGGACCGGAAGGATCTTAACAGTTAAACTAGAATTGGTCTGGGGCAGGCCCAAGAGGCCTCTCCCCAGGACTGGCTCCTCAGGGCTGCCTAGGAGGCACAGGTCACCGCACACAAGGGACTGGCAGAAATCGGCTGGGCAGGCTGTTTTCTCAGCTCCATGCCTCCTACTGCTCCCCCATTTCCTCACCACAGCTGGCTAGGGTCAGCTCCAGGGCCACTCGGACGGCCAGGCACCAGGAACAGCCCATGGCAGCAGCTGTGTCCAGCTGAAATCAAAGACAGGCAGTCACCCTCTGCGCTCTCTTTTGGGGTCTCTGAAGCTGCTGGTTGGGAGGAAAGTCCCTCCAACCCCACCCCACAGTCCAGGCCCTGCATGGCACCAAGAACTGGAGTACAGCAGCCCAACAGCCTCCCAGACTTGCAGCTCCACTGCAGAGGAAGCAAGCTCCATCCCACTCCCAGCTCAGTACAGAAACTCACAAAAACAACCCTTCAGGCCCAAGGCCAACCTGCTGGCCATCGGCACCTCACCGTCCCGGGAGCCGGAGCCTGTGGGCACTGAACTCCCGCAGGGGGAGGCACCCAGAATCCGAAGCAAATCTGGAAAATGCCAGCCCCGTCTCACTGGCCCTCAGCTCATCGAGCAGCCCTACTGCAGGCCACTTCATCTCTCAGGTCGCGGCTGTTCTGAGCCCCCGAGGGCTCCTGGCATGGCTCTTGGCACTGCAATGGGGCTAGGAGAGGTGAAATGCCCCTTTCGACTCTCTTCAGGGGGCCAGGCCTGAGAGCTTATGGCCTGGCTCCTCCCCACAGCATCCAGAGCCTGTCTCACCCAGAACAGCAAACGTCCCACAGACACAGCCACACTCTGTAGCTCCTCAAACCCCTCCCACTCCAGGAACATGGACTCCATCACCCCACAACACTCCCTCACTGCCTGAGATGCACCCCTCATCCACCCAAACCCTCTCCCACCCC
>ML677396.1:136294-164317 GCA_007922305.1 Dermatemys mawii | reverse complement strand
ATGCTCCCCCCATCCCAAAACATGGCCTTCACCCACCCAAACCTCGCCACGCCCCCAGAGACATGCCCCTCATCCACCCAAAGTCTCCCCCACACTTGGGACATGACCCCTCATCCACCCAACCCCTCCCAATTGGGTGAGTTCAAGCACACATGTACATGCATGTAAACTGACTCACACATGCCCACGCAAACACACGTATCATCCACAGTGCGCTCACCTGCTTTCCAGGCTCTCCTCTGCTCCTTCCCCAGAGCATTGTGGGGCCCCTGCAGGCCTACTCCAGCACTGCCATGTCCAGAGCACACAAGACCAGCATGACGGCTTTGTGCTCTGAGCGCCCGGATTTGATGGGCCAAAGTGGGGGGTTGCAATCCCATTATTCCAGCAGAGTTTGCTTTACACCCTGACAAGCTCTGTCCACACACAGGCTCATGGAGTGGAAGCCATGCTTTAGCCAAGTCCCGCCCCCGGCCTCCCCCAGAGCTGGAATACAGCCGGCTACCACAGCTTCAAACACGCCTGCCTCATGGGCATTTTCATGCTGAACTGACCCGGCAATTAAGAAACCCCTTTTTGCCTGCCCAGGTAGGTAAGACAACTGTGTAGTTGCTGCCTCTGGTTAGTAGAAGAAACGTTTCTTCTTCAGGATTGCTAACCACACCGAAATCTTGGAGGAAGGAGAGTTGGATAACTACAGTGCGGGGTGTATCCACCCCCCAACAAACAGACATGTGCCAAGCTGATTACAAAACCGTGGCCTGAGGCCAGGCTGAGGCCAAGGATACACGCGGAGCACTTGCCAGCCTAGTTCTAGCGGTGGAGCACTCTGTTGTGGACACAGCTGATATTGGCAAAACTGCACTTTTTCTGGAAGAGCTTATTCCAGCTCCCCCTCAGGGGCTCTAGAAACCTCTTTGGTTCATAAGTCTCTGAGGAGTTGGTAGGGAAACCCAGGCCTAGCCACTGCACTGGGTTCCAGGCATGCAGAATCCAGCTTCAGCAACTCCTCCTGCAGTGCCCCGGGCATCTTCCTACCTCCCCGGGTTCTGAGGCCTTCTCCTGTCAGCCCTTCTCTGGGTGCTGTCTCTCTGCAGTGTCTCACCAGCTTGTGGGCAGGACTTTCCATCCCCAAACTGCTTGCCCCTCTGGCGGCCGCCCTGCCCCTCTGCTTTTCAGCTCTTTTCTTCTCTCAGCTTCCATGTGGCTGCCAGTCCGTGCTGGCAGATGGCTGCTTCATTAATTCCTTCATTGCCAGGCCAGCACAGGGTCTATACACCCCATGATTGTGACCTCTGGGAACCTTATTAGCATGTGTTTAGGTTCTTTTATTGTTTTCTAGATGTTTTCTCTCTAATGCTTTTACTGTAAGAATATATGGGCCTGTTTGGAAAAGGCTGTGTAATATCAGGTAACCACTGGCAATACAGAGGGCATAGCCTTCAAAGAGAAAAGGAAGCACACGTGCTGGTATGTTGAGGCAGTCTGGCTTGCTGGGAATATCACAATCTAGGCAGGGAACTGTGTGGCCTGGAAAAACCTCGGTCAGGAGGGAGAGAGAGACGTGGGTCTGCACCCAAAAGAGGAGCTAGGAACTTAGAATTGGTGCCTTTGAGCGACCATGCAGGGGGAATACAAGGGCAGTTGCCTGAGCTGTGACATATATGGTGGCAGCGCATGTGGAATCTATGAAGGTGTGAATTGCCATAAGTGCCACCAGCAGTGAAAATGTTACGGATCCACATGATCTGTTCTACGCCCCAGCTTTCCCTTGGAGGAATTCCTTCAGTGGGCCAGACCTCCAGAGGGCCCCACTCTTCCGTAAAGGCAGGCCACACGGCCTCAACGCCTCTAGGTGCCAGCCCTCCTGCTTCACACTGTGAGCTCTGCCCAGCAAGGCCAACTGATCTGAGCCTTGGACACTCTTCAGGGGCCAATCTACCTCCACAAGTATTTGCAGTGACACCAGGCAGCCTTTTCAAAATGGTTGGGTTTATTAGTCCATTCTTATGGAGCAAGGCATTGGGAAGTGTTTGGGTTATGACAGAGAAGCAAAGGTTCAGAAACCAAGGCAGCACTCCACAGCTCTCTCCTCCTGTCTCTCTGTCAGGTCCAGGTGTGAGCCCTAGCAACTGGACCTCTGCGACTGCATTTGACTCTGGTTAATGGGAGCTGCCCCTTTAAGAACAGGCTGGGGCAGACATTAGCATGTGTGAAACTACGGGCTGGTCTTCACTAGGGCGGAGGATCGACTGCAGATACGCAACTTCAGCTACGTGAATCACGTAGCTGAAGTTGGTGTACCTGCAGCCGACTTACCTCCCGTCCTCACGGCGACGGCAGTCAGCGGCACGCTCCCCCGTTGACTCCGGGTTACGCCTCTGAGGGAGCTGGAGTTCCGGAGTCGACGGGGCCAGCGCTAGCGATCGATTTCTCACGTCCTCACAAGACGCGAGAAATCGATCGCTAAAATATCGACCGCTGCCCGCGGTAGTGAGGACGTACCCTAAGAGCGAAGCATGAAAGATTTAGCCTGTGTCCAGAGAGAGGACCCTGCCAAAAAGGGCAGAACTCGATTTAATAAACATTTCTTTTCAGAAATCAGCCTCACTCTCATTCACATGACTGATCATGGGGCTTGGATACCCCAAGATGCTGCCAAAGAGTGACAGAACCTGTCCCTGTAGGACCCCCCAGTGTGAATCCTGCTCAGCAGGGATTGAACATCATTCCCATCTCATGGGGGCTTCAGAGCTTGGCGGCCCCAACATGAGATGAGTCCTGTTGATAAGTGTAGGAGGCTGGGATGTCATGGCCTTGGTAATGCTGTTTAGGCTGCTCAGTTCCTCTGTCCTTGGAGCTCCATTGTTATTAGTGCTAGCAGATAGTGCCACCTGCTCATTCAGCAGACCTGGATGCTATACACAAAGGAAGACCTCAGGCACAGTTTGGCCAGGTTTCCTACCCTCAAGGCCCAGTAATGGTGTCCCATAGGAGCTACACTAACACACGAGTGCCCAGTGGAAAGGAACGGCTCAGTCAGCAGCAGGAATTTCTGCTCTCTCCTCAGCTGCACAAATGGTTGAGGCCATGTACCCTGATTTTTATAGACTGGGACAAGCAGCATATATACAACCTTACATAGTTTATGACAGCTGTTTGTTACCTCCCCTTGTTTCTGATATCTTGGACAAAACATCCCTATTCATTATTTTGTCAAACCGTCCTATCTTGTACTTGATTGGGTAGTATCCATACTAGCTGGAATATATTTACATACATATCTAGTGCTGAGTACACTAGCAACAACTTTGCCAAGTTCGTGTCCTGGACAGGGAACTTGTGAGCATCTGCATTAATAAATCGCCTGACTTGAGTTCACAGCCTTTGGTTCAGGCTTATGTCTTGCACCTGGCCCAGTACTCTAGGCTCTCTCTCTCTAATACATTCCCCTCTTTTTTGTGTTTTTATGGGGAGGATGTTTACCCAAAGCCAGTGACAGATGTAGCCTCCTGTTTCAATGTGTGCCCTCCTCTCCCAGTGCCACCTCCTCCTCGCCCTGACCACCCACAGAGGCAACCTCTGCCCTGGCACAGCAACCTTAACCTCAGCCCGGTGTGTGTGAGCGCCCCACCCCACATTCACTCCGAAGTGGCAGGTCCTGTCCTGTGGAGCTGGGCCCACCTCCTCGCTTCCCTGCAGTGCGACCTGGCACACAGGGGTGCAGTGACACTCAGGTTTTGCCCATCCTTCCTCATGGGGGGATGTCCAGGCCAAATTTTAGTGGCGTGTGACCCCATGAGGTGAGCCACAGCTCCCAGAGTGGGGAGCTAGGCCCAGCCCCACAGTACAGGAGCCGACCCTACAGACAGTTCGGGCAGCAAGCCATGCTGCCCGGGTGTGGCCGGGAGAGGAGCGCCTGCACGCTGTGCGGGGTGGCTCAGAGACCCAGTCTGGTCCTCCCTACAATCGCTCTCTGCCCAGCCCAGGTTAGGGATTCTCTTCACACCTTCCAAACTCGGCAGCCCGTCCCCTGCCCCGCCCTGGGAACAGCCTGCTTAGCTCTCAAAGTCAGCCATAGTCCCACAGCACAGGCACCGTCCACAGCAGCTGCTTCGGGGAAACTCTGGCTGCGGCACCGTCTCCTGGCAGAGCCCCAAAGGCTGCTGTGTGACTGGCTTCTCTTTGGAGGTCACTTTGAAGGCTGTGTCGGCATCGGGCCTGCCAGCCGCCTGCGCCTGCTCCTTCTCAGACTTCACCGCTAGGAACAATGCCAGGTCCAGGTCGAGCATGGTGACACCTCCGCAGGGCGTCGGCGTGCTCTGGCGGCACTGCGGGCAGGGGATCCACCGCTGCTCATTGGCTATGGCATCAAGGCGCCTGAGGCAGGCCTGGCAGAAAGTGTGGCCGCAGTAGAGCCGGCGCGGGAGCCGGCTGGACAGGTTGTAGGAGGAATAGCAGATGATGCAATCGATCTTATGGCTGCCTCGGGTGGGAGGGAGGGAATCAGCCTCCGCTCCAGGCTCCGCGTCCTCTGCGCCGTCCCTGCCCAGGGCCTGAGACATACTAGGGAGGGGCAGGAGAGAAGGGCCCATCAGAGACTTGGGAAAGAGCTTCAGGCTGCAGAGAGCCGCCTGTGCACAGGTGCAGCAGCTGTGACGGACTCAGGGCAGTGAAGGGCCCGGAGCCAGGTCTCCATGAGGGGCCATGCAAACAATGGAGTGGGAGAGAAACACAGCTGCCAAGGTAGAGAGAGCGAAGAACACAGGCCTTATGGCGAGGGCGTGTGGGTGGGGGGAGGTGTCCCAGCAGGGGAGAAGCATGTGCATGGGGGAGAAGGGGGCACCTGAGGTCAAAGCAGCATGTGGAGGGGAAGGACACAGGTGGTAGGGGCTGGTAGGGCCTGTGCAGCCATCTCTGGGGGAATGCAAGGCCAGATGGGGGGAACAGGACGGGAGGTACAGCTGAGGGAGCAGAAATGGGAGGGGAGATGGGAGGTCGAGTTAGGGGAATCAAATGAAAAGGAATCCCATTCCGTGACACCACATGAAGGCAGACAACTAAATATTGACAAATTTAATAAGTGCTTGTATACAACTTGTATACAAGTGCAGGTCTAAATTCTAGGATGGGTCAACTTGAGTGCCTGGCATTAAATGAGGCTATTGCTATAACAGGCATTGTAGAAACTTGGTGGAATGATGATAATTGATGGGACATGGTAATACCAGAGCTCAAAATACACACGGGTGATAGAGTAGGTCACACTAGTGGGGAAGGGACACTATATGCGAAAGAAAGCATAGAATCAAACATTATACAAATCTTAAATTAATCAGACTGTACCATCGAATCACTATGGACAGAAATGCCCTGCTTGAATAACAAGAGGGTAGCAGTGGGGAAACACTGCCGACCAGCTGATCTGGATGGTGATGGTGAATGAAGTATTCAGGGCGATTAGTGAGGCCACAAAGACAGAAAACCCAATAATAATGGGGGATAGCCTCATATTGACTAGGAACATGTCATCTCAGGATGGGATCCAAGGATAAAATGTGTAGCCACGATTAATGATGGCTTCTTGGATCACCTAGTCCTGGAACCCCCATGAGGAGAGGCAATTCTTGATTTAGTCATTAATGGCGCATAGGTTCTTGTCCAGGAAGTGAACATGGCTGAACCACTCAGTAATCGTGACCATAACATTTTTGTAGTGAGGAAAATACCAAAGAGACCCACCACAGTAACATTTTACTTCCAAAAGGGGAATGGCACAAAAATGGGAAGCTAGTTAAGCAGAAATTAAAAAGAACAGTTACAAGACAGGCAAGGTACATAGAAACTATGCCACATGGTGAAGCAAGAGAGAAAAGATATCTTGTAAAAATTGGAAGTCACATCTATGGAGGAAAATAAAAAGGAACATAAACTCTGGCAAATCAAGTGTGAAAGTATAATTAGGCCAAAAAATAATTTGAAGAGCAACCAGCAAAAGATACAAAAACTGACAGCAAAAAAATTTTAAGTACATCACAAGCAGGAAGCCTGCCCAACAATCAGGGGGACCTCTGGACTCAAGGAAGACAAGGCCATTGTGGAAAAGTTAAATGAATTCTTTGCTTCAGTCTTAACTGCAGAGGATGTGAGAGAGAGTCCCACATCTGAGCCATTCCTTTTAGGTGACAAATCTGAGGAACGCTCCCAGACTGAGGTGTCCATAGAAGGACTTTTGGAACAAACTGATAAATTAAACAATAATAAATCACCAGGACCAGATGGTCTTCACCGAAGAGTTCTGAAGGAACTCAAATACAGAATGGCAGAACTACTAACTCTGGTATGTAACCTACCATTTAAATCAGCTTCTCTCCCAGATGACTGGAGAATAGCTAGCGTAACCTATTTTTTAAAAAGCTCCAGAGAGGATCCTGGCAATTACAGGGTGTTACGCCTAACTTCAGTACCAGGCAAATTGGTTAAAACTATATTGAAGAACAGAATTATCAGACACACAGATGAATACAATATGACTTTTGTAAAGGGAAATCTTGCTTGACCAATCTCTTGGAGTTCTATGGGGGTGTCTACAAGCTTGTGTACAAAGGTGATGCACTGAATATAGTGTACCTGAACTTTCAGGAAGTCTTTGACAAAGTCCCTTACCAAAGGCTCTTAAGCAAAGTAAGCTGTCCTGGGATAAGAGGGAAGGTCCTTTCATCAATCAGTAGCTGGTTACAAAATAGGAAACAAAGGGTAAGAATAAATGGTCATTTTCACAGTGGAAAGCAGAAAATAGCAACATCCACCAAGGATTTATGCTGGGACCCATGCTGTTCAACATATTCATAAAAAATCTGGAAAAAGGAGTAAATAGTGAGGTGGCAAAATTTACAGACGATACAAAATTAATCAAGACAGTTAAGCCCAAAGCTGACACCAAAGCAGTGCAAAGGGATCTCACAAAACTAGGTGACTGAGCAATAAAATGGCAGATGAAATTCAATGTTGATGAATAAAAAGTAATGCTGGAAAAAATAATCCCAACTATACATACAAAAGAATTGGGTCTAAATTAAGTACTACCACTCAAGAAAGAGACATTGGAGTCACCATGGATAGTTCTCTGATAACTTCTGTTCTATGTGCAGTGGGAGTCCAACAAGCTAATAGAATGTTGGAACCATTAGGAAAAGGATAGATAACAAGACAAATACCATTATATAAAGCCATGGTACAGCCATACTTGGAATACTGGTGTGATGCAGGGCCATAAAGGTTTACATAACTAGAGGCTAACTGACCCAGATTCAACCTTTAAAGACATATTATTAGATAATGCTTGTTGTTTCATGTGTTTACGTGTACCTTGTTAGAGGCTGACAATGTAACAAAACAGTTCCTGTCTACTGCTGTATTCTGTAAATTCCGAGATCAAAAGAAGATGGTAACATTTAAATGAACTATGAATGTAGTTATATCACTGTCTTAATTTCTCTTGGAAGTCTGTAGCAAACTACTTGCAAATGGCGGGAGATACGCAATTGCCTTATGTTAATCCGTGTAGCTAATTACCAGTGATGCTTAGGAAATAAGAGATCTACTTCAAAGCTAAGATAATTGCTTACTGATCACCCAAGGAATGCATGCTGTCAAGAGGCTGCTGTAGGATCTTGGACCCCCAATCCTTTTTATCTCAGATCTGCTTAAACTTTGTCAGGGGAAGTGTGAGTTGCAAGACTGAGGTCTCCAGTTCCATTTTGGATCATCCTGCTATTGGATATTTGGACATTGGACTATAATTTGGTGAACTGATTCTGGAAAGGACTCTGCAACTATAAAGCTCACCATCTCTACTTTGAAACTGACCAAAGAACTCTATTCATACCTGTATGTATAATGATCTTTTAATTAATACTCTCTCTTTTCTTTCTTAGTTTCATTCAGAAGAATTGGCTGTAAGTGTGTATTTGGGTAAATGTGAGATATTTGTTAACCTGAGGGGTAATGTGTCTGATCCTCTGGGATTGGTAGAAATTTTTATATGATTATGAAGATTTTCAGTAATCCTCATTGTATTTGGCTGTCTGGATGGAAGATCAAGACTGGGTTGCTTTAAGGGAGCAGTGTTTTGGGTAACCCGTAAAGTATTGTAGAAGCTATTTTGTTGCTGGCTTGGTGAATCTAAGTATTAGAATAACCACCAGATTGTGGAATTTTCAGCTCCATTCTTCGCAGTTTGCCCTAACTGAGCAATCTCAGCATGGCCCCCTTGGAACCCTGTCACAACAATTCTGGTCCACACACACCCTCTCAAAGAGATATATTGAAATTGGAAAAAGTACAGAGGAGGGCAATAGAAATGATGAGAGGCATGGAACAGCTTCCACATGAGGTGAGATTAAAAAGATTGGGACTATTCAGTCTGGAAAAAAACAGCTAGGGGGATATGATAGAGTTCTATAAAATCATGGAGAAAGCGAATAGAGAAGTGTTATTTACCCCTTCACATAACACAAGAACCAGGGTCACCCAACAAAATGAATAGGCAGCGGGGGTAAAACAAACATAAGTATTTCTTCACACAGCGCACGGTCACCCTGTGGAACTCATTGCCAGGGGGTGTTCCGAAGGCCAAAAGTACAACTGGGTTCATAAAAGAACTAGGTAAGTTCATGGAGAACAAGTCCATCAATGGCTGTTAGCCAAGATGGTCAGGGACACAATCCCATGCTCTGGGTGTCCATAAACCCCTGACTGCCAGGAGCTGGGTGACAGGGGATGGATCACTCGACAATTGCTCTGTTCTGTTCATACCCTCTGAAGCATCTGGCACTGACCACTGTCAGACTACAGGGCACTGGGCTAGATGGACCATTGGTCTGACCCAGTCTGCACGTTCTTATGTTCTTATGTGAGAGGCACAGGAGAGAAGGCAGCAGGCCGGGCGAGGGAGAATAGGAGGGGAGATGGGGCCAGGGGAGGGGGAACAGGAGAGGAGTTGGGGTCAGAGTTGGGGGAAACAAGAGTCTGGGGGAGGGGAAATGGATGGGAGGCAGGATGCTGGGCAAGGGGGGATGGGAGGTGGGGTTGGGAGAGGGAAATAGGAGGGGAGGGGAGGCTGGGTGAAGGGGAATGGGAGGCAGGAGCATGAGGGCAGGTGATGGGGAATGGGAGGGGAGACAGGAAACCTGGAGAGAGCCCAGTGAGACATGTTCCCTTTCGGGCTGAGCTCTGTCTGGCCAGGCTTCGCTGCCCAGGGCTTCAGGGCACAAATAGTGCCGGGCACTGAGTGAAGAAAGGGTCTTGTTTTTGTGGCATCCTGCAGGGGGGTCTGCACCCTCAGAAATCTCACATGTGCAGTACAGCTTGGGGGTGGGGGTGAGACAGAGCGAGGGGCTGCCAACCCCTTTGAGCCCTGCACTAGGCACAGGCCAGGCTAGATCAGGAGCCACCTGACTCCAGGGCAGAGGCCAGGAGTTTGCAGGGCTTGCCTGGCGTGGGGAGGAGAGAGCCATGCAGCTTGGGTTGCCTGGCAGAGCTGTGCAGCCTGGAGCCCTCTGCAGCTGCCAACAGAGAATGAGATGGGGCTATACAGAGTGCCCTGCTGAGTGCCCCGTTGTCCCCTACCACACTGCGGGGGCATTTTGGGAGTGTCTTCTGGCCCTCAGATATGAACCAGTTCCCATCAAGCAATCCAGGGAAATGACCACCAGTGGCATGTGGGATGCTGATGCATCTGGTCACCCTGGTACCCTTCTCCAGCCTGGATGGCATGTGCCCAAGAGCCCCCTGGGTGGCATGCTACATTCCTACCTGTCCCAGTGGCGCGGTCACCTCTGGCAGGGCTCGGCAAGGCAGGGAGAGAGCTGCACCGTGCCGGAGAGCTGCAGCCTCTCATAGGGAGCAGTGGGGGGGCCCTGGCATATGTGGGACTCTTCAGGGAGCGTCTTCATGCAGATCCCAGCTGCTGCTCCTCACTCTGGTAATTATCCTGGGTTCATGTTTCAGGGACAGGCACACTATTGTTTCTGCCAGAGGGAAGCCAATCCAGCTAGGTTGGGTTACAAGAGCCCCGGCTAACAATAGCCTCCGAAATCCAATAACACCCTCTCTCCCTCACTTCCTGGGAGGACTTAATACTCGACTCTCCCCTAGCTCAGAAATCTCATTAGTGAAAGCAGCAATTTGTAAGATGCCCTGGGCTTCACCCGAGGAAGGAAAAGTTTAGAAAATCAGCTTTGCCACGTGAATGCCTGGCTCTGCCCACCCATCAGGTCTCAAGTGCCAACCGGCAGCCACGGGGTACATGCTCCAAATGCACCTATGCTCTTGAACATCTGCTCTGGAGCAAACGGCTCCATGAGTCCTGCAGTTTGGAGGCTGCTTAGGAGTCCTGGTTGTACCAAGGAGGATGCTCCCTGATAGCATTGCAGATGGAGACGCCCCCTGGAGTCTGGGGATTGTGTCATTAGACACAGCCATCTTGGCTGTGTGCTAGCCATGAGAATCTTTGACGACTGGCATAGTGGGTGTGTTAGAATTATTACTATTTTGCAGGGTATTATGGCAACACTAATTTAACCATAAATTCCTTTATTAAATCCCAATGTCAAATGGTATCTATACGATTGCTTTAAACATGCCTAAAAAGCCTAAATAAAAAGCAATGTACTACACCCAACAGTAACAGAACACTGATAAGCATCTGCTCAAGAGATTTACAGACGGGCTAAACCCAGGGGCACTTCGATCCATACTGGCCCAGCCCCAAAGTGGTCAGGCAGGTATTAGCAACGAACTCCTTGAGAGTTCACTTTTGTAAGCGCTTTAACAAACAAGTGATGTCATTGCCAGTTACTGACTTCGGTGAAACACCTGTTTTATGACAGCTCACCCTTATTTCCAGTCTTAGTCCAGATAAGATTTACAACATTATTTCTCCCAAGGCCTTTCCTCCCTATCTCTCCCTTCCTTCTTGCTGACCAAGTTTTGCCTTTGCCCCTGAGTTCACATAGGCCCGACTTTTTGAAATAACATTGGTATGTGGGGTGGGAAGGGCCAGGCTGGTTTAATGTAAGACAGATTCTCTGTGTCTTATTTAAAGCTATCTGCAGTGACCACTCTCAGATGCCTTCTTTTTAGAACTTCCCTTTATTTCATTAGTTATTCTTTGAACCAGACGTTCTCCCTACTTCATTCCATTTGGCCTTATCACTCATGATTTTCAGGCTTTTTCTTCTACTTGTTAGGGCGTTTCTATATTTCCTTAACCAAACTTAAGCTAACTCTAATCTGGAAACTCTCCAACCTGTCCCCACCTAAGTCAAAGATCAAAATAAAAAAGATGCTCACCAGGGAACTTCTATTTGCTGATGATACTGCCCACATAGCCCACGATGAAGATCTATTACAAGAACTCATGGACCGCCTTTCAAATAACTTTCAGGTATTTGCTCTCACCATCAGCATCAAGAAAACAGTTGTATTGAGACGGGGTGGGGAGGGACAAGATCCTTCAACCACCTTAAATGCCGACCAGCTAGAAGTAGTCCAAAGTTCAGCTATTTAGGTTCTATAGCAACCACCAGCCTCTCACTGGATGAAGAACTAAATGTTCCCATTGGAAAGGCTGCCACCACCTTTAGCAGACTAACTAAAAGAGCCTGGAACAACTCAAAGCTGACCATGAAGGTCAAAATGCTAGTATACCAAGCCTGTGTCCACAGCACTCTAGTGTATGGTGGGGAAGAATGGACAACTTATGCTCATCAGAAGAAAAAATTGAACAGTTTTCACCTATGTTATTTACGCTGCATACTCAACACCAAATGGCAGGATAAAGTCACCAGTGCAGAGGTTCTTTAAAGAGCAAATTTACCAAGTGTGACAATCCTGCTCAAGCAAAGACAACTGCTCTGGTTGGGCCATCTGAGTCGATTGGAAGATGAACACATACCCAAGGACACAATACGGGGAGCTATCAGAGAGAACAAGAACAACAGGAAGTCCCAAGCTTTCCTATAAAGGCACATACAAGCAAGATATGAAGGAATTTGGAATTGATTCTGACCAATGGGAAAACTTGGCAAATGATCGTAACAAGTGGTGACATCGTCTCCATCAGGGTTTCAAAGTCCATGAGAGGAGCTGGCTCCCGCAGCTTGAGGAGAAAAGAGCCCATAGGAAGCAAGCAGCTCCCCACCAAAATACAGTAGACAGCATGATAGGGAAAAAATTAATCCTGGTTAATAAAATCCCGGATAATCACCATCCATAGGAAATATTGGCGGGGGGGTTGATTGACCAGTCACCCTGCGCCAGCGGGAGGAGGTGTTCGTTCACTGGCTGCCCTGCGCCCTGGTGGGGTTGGGGTTTTTTTGTGCTTGAGGCGGCAGCAAAGCCAGACCTGGCCCTGCGAGTTACGCTTTTTTTTTTTTTTGACATCCTGGTTAATCCACAACCTGGTTAACCCAATCCTGGATAATCGAGAGTCTACTGTAGATATATTTGCAGCAACTGCCAAAGATCATGCAAATCTCGGACTGGCCTATTCGGTCACATGAGACACTGCAAACCATCTGCATCAGAGGCTGCAATTCCCACTGTCTCTTGCAGACGAAAGGTGCCAACACCCACAGTGTGCACAGTGATGGGTCTCAAGAGACCTTTGTGGGAAGTGCTAGCAGGAGCCAGTGTCACCGTTCATAGCAGTGCCAGTGATGTGGGAGGGCACAGGAAAGTGGACCTAGAACTACCTGGGAGCTTTCTCTGAAATGCCGTGGGGCTACTGGGTGGGGGAACCTCAGGGTCTCAACGTGGGGGTGAGAAAGCAGTGTAAAGAGGAGGGGTTGAATGTATTGGGCACTGGGGAACTTAGGAGGGAAGGGAGAGGCAGCACGGTAACAAGCTGTGGGGGATTATTCAAAGCAAGAGCTGGAGGAGCTGATGGATATACTGGAGATGGAAGGCAGTGACAGCAGGCACTGGGTGTCTGAGGGTAAAGGGTTGAATAAACGCAGGGACAGGGGAGGGGGAATCACAGAGACCCATTCAGGGAAATAGCCTGGGGCCAGACAAAAGAGAAATAAGCCAGAAATAAATATGATAAGAGCCAAGACTCAGGTGCACCAGAGCTCTGCATGGTGGGGGCATGGACAAAGACGGTGTAAGGCCACCTCCCTCCATCCTGGAAGAAGATGGATTTCAGAGGTCCCCCTTGTAAACCTACAGCAGCCTCGGGGCTATTACAGGGCAGGCACTGCTAGAGAACACCATGCCTCCCCCTCCCCAGGTACGCTCCTGACCCAGGCTCTGTGCCAGGTGCTTGGGGGTGTGTGTGTAGAGCCAGCTAGATGGCCTTTAAGCTACCAGGAGATTCCCCCATGTGAGGGGAATCCTTCTCTACCCACTTATGGCAACTTTAAGTCCCCTCCTCCGCCCCGGAATGGCTGGACCCCAATGTGAGGAACTTACCAGCAGAGCGAGGTGAGCTGGACTATGTGACGCTGGGAGAGGAAGTGGACACCACAGACTGTACTAATACACTCCAGAACCACCCGGCCGAGGTGACTGAGAACATTCCGTCAGGAAACGGCATGTCCGCAAATCAATATCTTCCACAGGAAAACAGCTAGTTAACAGAGAGGGTAATTACCCACTGGAACAATTTACCCAGGGTCATGGTGGGTTCTCTGTCACTGACACTTTCTGAAATCAAGATTGGCTGCTTCTCTTTTTTCCTGTGAACTTTTTGTTAATTCTTTAAAAATATATGTACAGAAAAAAACCTACCATAACAAGCTATACACAAACAACTTTTAACCTTTTGCTGCCTAACATTTGCTATACTTGACACATTTAATTATATATTTCAGGGGTGGCCAAACTATGGCTCGCAAGCTGCATGCGGCTCTGTTACACTTAAAGTGAAGCTCGTGAAGCCCCCACCACAACCTCCTGCATTCTCCGCCTACCAGACTGGGACTGGGGGAGCTCGGGGCTTCTGCCCATGCAGAAGGAAGATGGCATGTTTACTCTGCTAGATATAGTTCCACTCCATCTTCGTCTCTACATTGAACCTTTCCTTTAACATTTTAAAAGGGAGGAGGATGCTATTTTCAATAGGTTAACTGATGGTCAAAATCCCTGTCCTAATCCAATCTGGCCAAATGCCAGGCTGTCTATATCTGCTATACAGAATTTCAAATTACCCCAGTTAGAGATCTTGGTGTATAGAATGGGACTGGAAGCATATTGGTGTCACCCTGCAAGTAGTAACCGTGACATTACCCAGGGTACAATCTGGGCCATTGAACAGCTGTTCCCACTCAGTTCTCCAACCTGGGATGCCTTTTACACTGCTTTCTCCAGAAATGTGAGTCTGTTACTGCCCAGCTCTCTCCCGGACAACAAAGCTCATATAAAGTCCATCATTTTATTAATAGAAAATGATATGAACCAATCTTGTTATCCCTAATGCTTCACTCCAAACACAATGGTCTAGATAAAACAGTAAAATAAGTTTATTAACTACAGAAGATAGAGTTTAAATGACTCTAAGTAATGAGGCATAAAAGTCAGAATTGGTTACAAGAAAATAAAAGTAAAACACAGTGTTTGGAGAGGGGTGGGGCTTTGACTGCCATGGCTTTGAATGACGATGAATTATGATCATGATTGTGAATGGCAATGAGTCAGAGTATGGATTCATATAAGTAAGTGAGGCTTGCTGTACCTAACTGTATAGAGGAATAGTGTTTGCTTGCTAATTCCTAATTGTTCCTGACCACGTGTTTAGCTGAATTATTTCACATGATGATGCAATGCAGTGACAGCAATAAACTTTCTTGATAACATTTAAAACTTTATATTTAAACGTGTCAAAACAGTGCATCAGTCACCCATTGCCAGGCAGGCCAGCTGTCACTACAATCCCAACCTTTCCAAAACAAAAATGAAAGTGCATGAACAAGCGTACACAGAAACCCTCTCTCGCTGCATGTCCCCTTCCCCCCAATCCCACTTTATCATTTCCCTTCTGTCCCTGTTTTCCACATACTTGGCACCAGGAGTGAGCATCTGCAGAAGGGGGAGGTTAAAATGGGGGACTTCATGGGGCTATGTTGCCTGCCCAGCTGCTCATGGGGCCTGATTTCATAGAATTTTCAGTGCTGTTTCTTGGAGTGACGGTGGTGTCAGCTGGCGTGTGTGTGTGCTCGCTCTGTGCGCTGTCCCAGCTCTGCGCAGGTCCTGCAGACCTCGATGATATTCCCCAGAAAGGCCGCACACTCGGTTCAGTGGCAAAGATGCTCAGCCAGGCTTATTGCTAACCAAGAATGAGTCCTAGTGCCCATATGTGCTACTGCTACACTAACATGTGTGCCCATTACAATGACTAGCTTCGTCAGCAGCGGGGCTTTCTGCTGTCCCCTAAGCCAAACAGAGGTGCCCCCTTATGATTTCTCTTTTCTATGTCAATACTCACAAATTATGTGTTACCCTCCTGACGTAGCTAGTTATCACCCTATACCTTGCACCTATTGGTTTGAACAAAACATCCCCCTCCGCTGTTCTGCCTTCCTGACTTTATCTGATGAGGGGGTTGGTGTGTCCCTGTAGCGTCATTGGGGAATGTGTTTACATGAATATCCAGTACCTTGTGTCACGAAGTCCCCAGGGCGATGGTCTGGAACTGCTCCCTATGAAGCCAGTCAGGACTTTGGGAGGAAGCTTCCTCTCTGTGAACAGCCTGTCTTTAGGGCTAGGAGCTTCACAGCTCACAGTTTCCACCTTCCTGGGTCTGACCTCGGAGCATTCAGCACCTTCTGCTCCTCCATGCGCTTCCCTCAGCGAGCCCGCCCAGGCGGGGTCCTGGGGAAGCCCGTGGATCCTGCACCCCAACTCCACAGTCAGACGTGACTCTCAGCCAGCAGTAAAACAGAGGTTTATTAGATAACAGGTGAGCTAAGACAGAGCTTGTATGTAGAGCGAACGCGACCCCTCAGCTGGGTCCATTTTTGGGGGCCAGAGAGCTAGGCCAGACTGCCTGTAGCTCTCTCTCTCTTTCCAGCCAGACCCAGACTGACTCACCCCCTAGCCCCTCCTCCTCCTTTCCTTTGTCTCTTTCCCGGCCAGGAAGTCAGCTGACCTTTTTGTTCTCAGGCTTACCTAACCCTTGCAGAGAGGGCGAAGGCCAGGCCTAAGACAGGGCGTCGGCTACTTACTTACACTGTCTCTCTGTTCTGCAGCAACTACACACCCTTATCCCTCCAAAAATGCACAGAGGAAACTGAGGCACCCACACACTATCCAGAGGAAACATTAAGAGCATTCCCATTGCATCACACCTTGTACTTAGGAGTGCCTGTGTTTCAGCAGTGTTAACCATATTTTTGCCAACTTCATGTACCGGACAGTGAACTTGTTAGCAAACATCTGCTTTCTGACAGGGCCTGGTTCATAGCCTGGTTCATGTCTGAGATGAGCCACTCTCTGATGAGCACTGTCCTCCTCCCTTTGCCATTATGCCTGTTCCAGGAAATGTGCAGCACTGAAACCCAGGCCTCCAGCTGTGCAGCAAGTCCCAGCATCTCCTTCCTGCCTTTGCTCTTGTCCTACGTCCCTCTGGTTCTGGTACTGGACCTGCTTGTTGGCCCTCTCCAGAACTTCAACCATGGGTTCATCACTGAAATGCTTCTGCGGTCCGTGAAGCTCCATTGGGCCAGGCTTGTACTGCACTGGAGGTGAGCTGTGGAGCTCCAGCAGCCAGCAGAGGTCAAGGGACAAGACACAGAGGGCTGTTGTCTCAAATAGCTCAGTGGAAGGGCTCAGAATAATTTTGTTTGGAAATTCAAGGACAGAAAATGTTACATTTCAAAATTGGATTTCAGGATATTGTGAAAGGGATATCTCAGGCCATAGACGCAGCCTAGTTAATCACCGCTAAAGAACTGCAGCGACACTGGTAAGCTACAAATTCTACACTATTTTTGTTTTTTGAAGGAGGTTGTGACGGGGCTAGCCAACCCCGCACTAGTGAGGAAGGGGTTAAGCCAGTAGCCCTGGCAGCAGAAGTCCCGCCCCCGAGGTACTGGGCATGCTCCAGGTGCCCCGACAGTATAAAGGCCGGGAGCTCAGCTCAGTCTGGGCTGGTGGCTGAGGGAGGAGGACGTGTGTGGGGAGCTCCGGCGGAGGACCAGACGCAGCCCCCGGAGGAGGAGACGGAGTCAGAGGCTTGCCTGGACCTGCCTGGAGCCCAGGGCTGGGAGCCGCCGGAGGGAACGACTGACCCGACGGTGCACAGAGGATCCGGAGGCGCCTGGGAGACCCCGCGGCGGGACTGGTAGGAAGTGGCCCAGGGAGGGTGGGGGAGTGGTATCTCCCACCTGAGGCGACTCAGCGTGTTTCGGTGGGACTTCCCCGCTGAGTCTGTGGCAAATCGCTGAGCCGCCGTTAGGGCCCTGGGTCGGGGCCCGGCGGAGGTGGGTGGGCCCTGGGCCCCCTACCTAGGCCACCACACCCCTAGGTGGGCGACTACCCACTTTGCCCTGCAACTAGGGTGCCCATATAGACTTTGGGGTGCTGCCCTGCTATGCCCTGGAACCAGGGCATGCTTATAGAGGCTTCGGCGATCCTACGGACTGTGGTTGCTGAACCGCTCTGCCCTGTAACTGGGGTGGCCTACCAATTCGGGCCATTAGGCTGCGTTGCCCAAGACTAGGGGGCATGAACCCCGACAGGTGTTCACTGGCCTTGCTACAAAAGCTTTTTCTCTCATGTCAGGCCTTTCACCCTGTGAAGGACACAACTGTTCTTGTGGTGCCCTGTTCACAAAGGGGGCTGTTATTCCAAACCACTGCTGGGAAACCTGCACATGGATGAGTGGAGTGAGCTGGTCAGCTACTGAGGTGCCCTGGACAATATGCCCTTCCCTGCAACATGGCTGCCTATCTGGAGTTCCTGCTTCAGTAAAAGTTTGCAGGAATCAGTACCCAGGATGGGTCAGAATTCGTGAGTGAATCAACAGGATGCTGCATTAGCTTTCATATGGTGTACACTGTTATGGCTGCATGCAAACACGCAGCCCTTCACAGCTTTCCCCTTTCCCGCTCCCAGCACACGTCTGGACAAAAATTCAAACCCCAGTCATACTTGGGACAAAAGATTTTGTCCCCTATGGGCTGCATGGACTAGATTTGGAAATGGGACACATTTCTGTTAACACACACAAAGTTCACTGTTTCCAGGTGGCTCCATAGACCATTGAGTGATTACAGAGCAGCAAACTGAAAGGCACGGCAATCAACGGAATGGCCTAAGCAAAAATCTGTGACTCTCCAGTCAAAATAGTCCTTAAAGGTGTTCCTTGCTCTTTGAATTTCCCAGTGACCATTATGAAAGCCACTGGCGGGGCTAGGGAGACTCCTAGGCACTGGGATATGATCCACCATTAGCAGATACATGCTGCTAGCTGGGACTTCTCATAACTGTTGTATAGGTTCATAAAGCAGAAACCCCACCCATTACTGTAGCAATAAACATTACAATGGTGCTGGAAACTTAATGGACTCAGGGGCAGCTTCTGTCTCTTCTGTGTCTGCTGCCAGCTCGCTAGGGAGCTGCTCCTCAGGGGAACATCAAACAGCTCCTCCGAGTATGGCCCCAGGATTTGCTGCTGTCGCTTCCACAGGCATCGACTTTCCAGTATGTCGGGGAGTGCTCCTGTTCCAAAGCCTGATCTGGGACCAGTTGCAGCAACAAAGTGACTTCACTGTCCTCACTCAGTGCTCGCTGCTGGCTCCCTTCACTCCCCAGGCTGGATCCTGGAGCACGCAGGGCACCATCTCGGCTGGCCAGATCACCACGCATGACTATTGGTGCCATGCAGGGCACAGTGCCCAGCACCTGGTCAAACTCCTCATCAAATGCATGTGATTTGAGCGAGGTGCCCAAGGTGAAATTCTGGTCCCTGGTTTTCTGGAACTTGTTCTGGAGCGGCTTCATCCTCTCCTTGCACTGGTCCAGCTAATTCGCAAAGCTGACAGCTCTGCTCTTAGAATCACAGAACCATAAAAGATTAGGGTTGAAAGACCTCAGGAGTCATCTAGACCAATCCCCTGCTCAAAGTAGGACCAGCACCCACTAAATCATCCCAGCCAGGGCTTTGTCAAGCCTGACCTTAAAAACCTCCAAGGAAGGAGATTCCACCACCAACCTACATAACCCATTCCAGTGCTTCACCACCCTCCTAGTGAAAAAGTTTTTCCTAATACCCAACCTGGACCTCCCTCACTGCAACTTGAGACCATTACTCCTTGTTCTGTCATCTCCCACCACTGAGAACAGCCAAGGTCCATCCCCTTTGGAACCCCGCTTCAGGTAGTTGAAGGCTGCTATCAAATCCCCCCTCACTCTTGTCTTTTGCAGACTAAATAAGCCCAGTTCCCTCAGTCTCTCCTCAGAAGTCATGTGCTCCAGCCCCCTAATCATTTTCATTGTCCTCCACTGGACTCTCTCCAATTTGTCCACATCCTTTCTGTAGTGGGGGTAGGGACAAAACTGGATGCAATACTCCAGATGTGGCCACACCAGTCAGTGTCGAATAGAGGGGAATAATCACTTCCCTCGATCTGTTGGCAATGCTCCTACTAATGCAGCCCAATATGCCATTAGCCTTCTTGGTAACAAGGGCACACTGCTGACTCATATCCAGCTTCTCATCCACCGTAACCCCTAGGTCCTTTTCTGCAGAACTGCTGTCCAGCCATTCAGTCCCTAGTCTGTAGCACTGCATGGGATTCTTCCGTCCTAAGTACAAGACTCTGTTGATGTTAAACCTCATCAGATTTTTTTTGGCCTTTTGGATTTCCTCCATTTTGTCTAGGTCACTCTGGACCCTATCCCTACCCTCCAGCATATCTACTTCTCCCTTTATCTTAGCACTGGTCTACACTGGGGGCTGGGGACGAGGGGAATTGATCTAAGATACGCAACTTCAGCTACGGGAATAACATAGCTGAAGTCAATGTACCTAGATCTACTCACCTTGGCGTCTTCACTGGGGTGAGTCGCCTGCTGCTGCTCCCCCGTCGACTCCGCCTGCGTCTCTTGCGGCGATGGAGTACTGGAATTGATGGTAGAGTGCTTGGGGATCAATTTATCACATCTAGACTAGACATGATAAATCAATCCCCCACTGGATCAATTGCTGCCTGCCGATCTGGGGGTAATGTAGACCTGCCCTTAGTGTCATCTGCGAACTTGCTGAGGGTGCAATCCATCCCATTCTCCAGATCACTAATAAATAATCATTCCACTAGGATGCCTGGTCATTCCTGCTACTCTTACTGATGTCCACCCTTTTGCGGGACTAGCTCCAGAGATTTACCAAAATCCAGCTGTGCTCCCGTGTCTGCCCCAAACCAACAACCGAATCTTTTCTAAAAGTCCCAGGACTCTGGCGCCAAGCTCACCTGTTCAGAACTTTTGGGGTTGTCAGGACAGAAATTATTCTGGGAAAAGTCTCCGGTAGAACTGAAAACTGGCCTGTGGCAGGTGCTGGCTGGTCCCCAACCCACAAGGGACCCCCTGCCACACACAGAGTCTCTTTCAAGGTTCAGTTTTATTTTCCAGACAAAAAACCCACAACACCCCCCGCCAGGCTACTGGGGATGAATATCTCCAAGACTCATCCTCAAAATGCTATTCGAATGCACTGCTGGTAATTTGGCAGAGATCAGTTCGTGAAAATTCCTAAACATAAGACAGTCAGTCTCAAACACTGCTAGGGACAAATTTCTCCTGGATTCATCCGCTATGGCACTTTGCGTACACTGCTGGCCATTTGGCAGAGATCCGTTCGGGAAAATTGCTAAACATAAGACATTCATTCCAGATGACTGTGTCACGGAGTCCGTGGAGCGATGCTCTGGCACTACTCCCTACGAAGCCAGTCAGGACTTTGGGGGGAAGCTTCCTCTCCGTAAACAGCCTGTCTCCAGGGCTAGAATTTTCACAGTTTACAGTTTCCACCTTCCTGGGGCTGACCTCGGAGCATTCAGCATCTTCTGCCTCTCCATGCGCTTCCCTCAGCGAGCCCGCACAGGCGGGGTCTCGGGGAAGCCAGTGGGTCCTGCACTCCAACTTCGCAGTCAGACATGTGTGACGGTGCTATTCCTGGTGGGACCCAAGTGAGAGTGCCAAGTCAGGACAAATTGCTTCAAAAGGGGCAATTACAGCCCAGAGCTGGGGTTTCTCCACCTCCAAGGCAAACCAAACCAGCCAAACAGAAAAGACTTTGGTTTCGCCCCACTGGCTAGCCACAAGTCATACAACAATTCTCTTAGACACTCCTGTTTCCCAGTATCACCACCAGCAGCCACTCGCTCTGGGGATAAATGGTTATGAAAACCAATACCCCAATAAAAGAAAACGATTCTCCCAATTCAAACAAATCAGGCCCCAGACCCAAGTCAATACACAAATCAGATCTTACCCACAAATCACGCTGTTGCCAATCCTTTAAAATCTTAAATCTAAAGGTTTATTTATAAAAGGAAAAAGAGAGAGGTGAGCGTTAGAAATGGTTAAAAGAAATCAGTTACATGCAGTAATGGCAAATTTATTGGTTCAGGCTTGCATCAGTGGTAGAATAAACCGCAGGTTCAAATCAAAGTCTCTGGAATGCATCCACAGCTGAGATGGGTCATCAGTCTTTTGTTCAGAGCTTCCATTTGTAGCAAAGTTCCATCCAGAGGTAGGAGCAAGATTGGAAACTGAAGACAAGATGGAGGGGCTGCAGCAGCTTTATTTATAGTTTTTCCCAGGTGCAAGAACCTCTGTGCCTGTTGTGAAAAGTCCAGCCCCATGGAGTTCTGGAGTCACATGGGCACATCACATGACCATGCATGATTTAGGATTTCCAGATAGCAGCCATTACCGACAGGCTACCTTGCATGTCCTTTGGTAAACTTCTCCTGTGGACTGGAGCCTTCCAAGCTCTCAGTGGGTCCATTGTGTAGCTGATGGTTCTTAATAGGCCATCAAGCAGGCCAGGCAGAGCTAACAGCAACTTGTCTAGGATCTCACCCACAAACAAAGCAGAAGGTTGAAATACAGACATTATATAGCCAACATTCATAACTTCAACTATAAAATGATACACACATACCGATAGCATAATCATAATCAGCAAACCATAACCTGGTCTTAAACACCTTATATGACCCCCTTTACCTAAGATTTGGTGCCCCTACAGGACCTTGGTTGCACCGATGATCGATATGATCCCAGATTATTTCAGTAACGTGACAACGTGACTCTCAGCCAGCCAGTAAAACAGAGGTTTATTAGACGTCAGGGACACAGTTTAAAACAAAGCTTGTAGGTACAGAGAACCGGACCCCTCAGCTGGGTCCATCTTGGGGGGCAGTGACCCAGACAACCACATTTGCCCTTCACTGCATCTCCCCAGCCAGCACCTGACTGAAACTCACTCTCCAGCCCCTCCTCCCCTTTTTCTTTGTCTCTTTCCCAGGCCAGGAGGTCACCTGATCCCTTTGTTCTCCAACACTTCCAGCTAACACCTCACAGAGCGAAGGGACCAGGCCATCAGTTGCCTGGAGGCAGGGCACTGGCCACTCAATTACACTGGTCCTTTGTTCTGCAACAATCTCAGCCCCTAGAGCAGGGGTTCTCAAACTTTCCATGTTCAATACCCCTTTTTGCAGTTCGACGCGTGCTGTGGACCCAGGGTATATTCTCCGAATTGCCACCGAATAGAACACTTCCAGTTTCGGCGGCATTTCAGCGGACGCTGCGCTTCTCTGTGTCTCCGCCAAAATGCTGCCAAAAGTGGAAGTGTTTCACTCGGCGGCTTTTCGGTGGAGACACAGAGAAGCGCAGCGTCCGCCGAAATGCCACCGAATGGAAAGGGAGATCATGACTCCCCGGGGGGGTTGCGACCCCCAGTTTGAGAACCCCTGCACTAAAGGCTTAAGAAATGCATAGGAGAAACTGAAGCACTCACACAGTATCCAGAGAGAGCACTAAGAACATTTCCACTCTGTCACAGACTGCTTGAGATGAATGTCACCAGGCTTCATCCTCCAAAAGTCATTTTGAATCACTGCTAGTCATTTGGCTGTGATCAGTGAAAGCTTTCGCTATAGGCGGCATTTCAGCGAACACAGAGAGGAACGCTGCGTCCTCTGAATTCAATACTTCTGCTTTAGGCAGTCACGCAGCGTTCCTGTCTGTGTCTGCTGAAATGCTGCCAAAAGCGGAAGTGTTCAATTTGGCGGCATTTTGGCGGACATATCCCCGGGCCGTGGCACATCAAAGAGGGGGCGCCGAATGCGCAACTTTGAGAACCGCCATCCTATACGCTGCTGGCCATTCGGCAGCGATCTGTTTGTGAAAATTGGCAAAGATGAGACATTCGTTCCAGATGGCTGCTAGCGACGATTTTCTCCTGGAATCGTTCTCCAAATGCCATTTGGATGTACTGCTGTTAAATTGGCAGAGATCCATTCGTTAAAAATACTAAACATAATACAGTCCACCCTGAACACTGCTAGGGACAAATTTTGCCTGGATTCATCATCCTGTATCACTTTGTATACACTGCTGGCCGTTTGGCAGAGATCCGTTTGTGAAAATTCCTAAACATAAAACATTCATTCCGGATGACTGCTTGAGATGAATGTCACCAGGCTTCATCCTCCAAAAGCGATTTTGAATCACCGCTGGTCATTTGGCTGTGACCAGTTTGTGAAAATTGCTAAACATGTGAAATTCTTTCAAGATGACTGCTAGGGACACATTTCTCCTGGCTTGTTCATACTCTAGCACTTCCTATACACTGCTGGCCATTTGGCAGAGATTCGTTCATGAAAATTGGCAAAGATGAGACATTCGTTCCAGATGGCTGCTAGGGATGATTTTCTCTGCTGCTGTTAAATTGGCAGAGATACATTTGTGAAAAATCCTAAACATAATACAGTCCATCCCAAACACTGCTAGGGACAAATTTCACCTGGACTTGTCATCCTATATCACTTTGTATACACTGCTGGCCATTTGGCAGAGATCCGTTCATGATATTTGGTTAACATGAAACAATCCCTCCAGATTGCTGCTAGCAAGGAATCTCTCCTCAAATCATTCTGCAAGACCCATTTGGATGTCCTGCTGTTAAGTGGGCAGAGATCCGTTTGTGAACATTGCTAAACATGATACATTCATTCCAGATCACTAATAGCAACGAATTTCTCCAGGAATTATACTCAAAATGCCATTTTGATGCATTGCTGGTAATTTGGCAGAGATCCGTTAGTGAAAATTCCAAACATGAGAAATTCTTTCAAGATGACTGCTAGGGACAAATTTCTCCTGGATTCTTCTTCCTATAGCTCTTCGCATACGCTGCAGGCCATTTGGCAGTGACCCGTTTGTGAATACTGCAAAAAATCTGAGACATTCTCGTAGATGAAGTTGCGTATCTTAGATCGATTTCTTCCCCCGCACCCCACCCCAGTGTAGACCAGGGCTTAGTCATCACTTTTCTAAACTGAATAGTGCTAGTTTTTTAATCTCTTCTCCTACAGAAATTTTTCCATAATCATTGCTGTTGGCCTTCTCTGCACCTTTTCCAATTCTAATACATCTGTTTTGAGATAGAGTGACCAAAACTGCACACAGTAACCAATGTGTGGGTGTACCATGGATTCATATAGTAGCATTATGATATATTCTGTCTTGTCTATCCCTTTACTAATGGTTCCTAACCTTCCGTTAGATCACTGTGACTGTTCCTGATCACCTTCCTCTCCTCCAAGTGCTTCAAAATGGATTCCTTGAGGACCTGCTCCATGATTTTGCTGGGAATTGAAGTGAGGGTGATCAATCTGTAGTTCCCCAGGTTCTCTTTCTTCCCTTTTTAAAATATGGGCACTATATTTGCCTTTTTCCAATTGTCTGAGGCCTCCCCTGATCGCCACAAATTTTTAAAGATAATGGCAATGGCTCTGCAATCACATCAGACAACTCCGTCAGCACTCTTGGATGCATTTGATCTGGACTCAGGGACTTGTTCACATACAGCTTTTCTACACAGTCCCTAACATTCACCACTGGGGGCTGCTCACCTCCCCGCATACTGTGTTGCCCAGTGCAGCAGTCTGGGAGCTGATCTTGTTTGTGAAGACCAAGGCAAAAAGAGCATTGAGTATATCAACTTTTTGCACATCATCTATCACTATGTTGCCTCTCCCATTCAGTAAGGGTCCCACACTTTCCCTGACCACCTTCCTGTTGCTAACATACCTGAAGAAACCCTTCTTGTTACCCTTCATATCCCTTGCTATCGTGGGAGTTTCTGATCTCCCAGGGCAGGGAGCAGCATATCCTCCTGAGCAAAGAACAGGAAGGTGACTACAGGTGTTGAGTTTGTTCTTCCTTCATTACTTCTCTCTAAGGTGTTGGCCAACAGGCTCTCTCCTTGCCTGTTGGTCTGTAGCCTCCCTTCATAAAAATGTTCACCTGCATATGTCCAGTGGCGATGGAGACATAGATGTCTACAGCCCTCTGTGCGGATCCACTGTGTGGGGTGGAGGGTGCGGACTTAAAGCTGCTGCTTATGCGTGCTTCTAGTGCAGTGTGCTTTGATGCATCAGGGGAATTAGTTTTCTCTTACCTTTGTTTCCAGAAGATGGTGACCGGTGTGCTATGTGGAGCAGCTGGAGGCGTGATCAATGATAAAAAATACATAAAAACATCATGTTGACAAGTTTGCAAAGACCCCGTTGGGTGTTGAAAATGTGTCCCCCAGAATGCCCCTCTTCCCATGTTTCTTCCACTATCCCATCCCTACCCCATCCCTATTGCAGTACATTGGTCTCCAATGCAGTAGGAAAATTTACCCTAATAATTAAATTTAATTCTGTGTATTGGTTAATTGGTGAGAGTGGTCCTGTGGCAGCAAACACTCATGAATAGGGGTAACAGTACATGCATATCCTTTAGGTGTTATCAGGATCAGGCCCAACCCCTCTATGGACTCAGTTGCAGAAAAGGACAGTTTTGTGCCAGAGTCAGACTTTACATATTGGAGCTGTTTGAAATGTACTTGACTACATCTATAGCCTTGAGGGTATGAGCAGTGACATGCACGACCCCAGTGGGCATCATTATATGTTGGCAGAATGAGGCCACATGAGCTATTCTGAAGGATTTTTCAGGGTGGGATAGAGAATGTAAGCCTTAATCTTCTACAGATAGAGAAACAAGCAGGGTCGGGACTGAACAGTCACGCTGTGGAACATACAGAAAATCAGAACGTTTTAACTACATATAACTGAGTTCTGTAGTATCTCAGACATACTTATTACATCGGCAGCTTTACTCTAAGCATTAAGGATGTATTCTAATGTTTGGTAAGTTGTTTTTTTTTAATAAAAACAATTTATGGCAGTGGACTGCATTCTAGCAACTCTCATTCCAACATCCCATTTTATAACAGTGCCATTTAATCTCTACTAATCAATAGTACAGATCCCCCTATCACAGCAGTTTTTCTTACATCACAAATGACTAAACATGTGGGAAGGGGGGGGGGCAGGTTATTCCCCTTCCCCTTCACTCTGCGCAGTGGAGGGGAGACATCCCAGGATCTCTGCAGGTGCCCTTTTGCCTCCATCTCTGTACTGAGCTGTCACGGCAGGGGCAAGGCACCAAGGGCACTATGCACGTGGCTGGACCGAGGACTGGGGTCAGTGGGTTAGTGCAGTACCCTTAGCCACCCCACAATCGAGTCCTTCTCTTCCCTGGCCTAGGCGCTTGTTTCCTCCTTTTTAAGCACTTAATCTCCTGCTCCCCCGCCCCCAGGCCCTCCTCCCCTCCCCCCATCACCTAGAGAAAGCCCCGTAATCCCTCTCATTTCCCCCCCAGGGTATCTGCCCCCCAATCCTCCTCATCCAAAATCCTCTCGCGGGTCCCCGCGGACTGCCCCCCCCCCCAGCTCCCCTTGGCTAGCGACAACCCACATCCCAACACTGCAGGCAGCTCCCGCCCCCCTTTGCTCCCCCCTCCTCAGGACCCCCCCACCCCGCGTAAATCTCCCTATTGCGGCCCCGCTCCACAGACGTGGCCCCGCCCCGCGTTGCGTGTTCCCAAGGGAGGCGGGTCTGGGCTGCGCGGCTGGGGGGCGACCCCGTTACGAAGGAGTCGTGCCGCAGTGGCTTGTGGGGTATGCCCTGGCCTACATCTCCCATCAGCCACCGCAGGGCCCGGGGAGCCATGGGAGAGGGCGTGTCCGGTGCCTACTTCTCGCAGTGGGGGGCGGGGCGGGGCCGGGCCCAGCGCTTTTGGCATTACCGCTTCCGTTTGCAGGGCGGGGCCGGAACCGGAAGTGGTTGGAAGAGCGACGTATCATGGGAGTTGTAGTTTGTAAAGAGCTGATGCCTCGGGTGTTTGGCAGCAGCGCGTCTCAGCCAGAGCGCGCGGCCCGCCGGGATCTTCCTCGCTCCCCGCCCCCTTCGCCTGCCACCTTTCCCGCTCCCCTCGTCCCCATCCTTCCCCGCCCCCCGAACCCCTTCCTCTGCAACCTGCCCCTCCCGCATCTCCCCAACCCCCTCTGCGCCTGTCACACCTCCTGCGCCCCAACCCCCTGTCCTGAGCCCCCGGCCGCATCCTGCGCCCGCTGGGGGCAGGGAAGGGGTGGAGGTGGGGTGGGGGATTCGGGGAAGGGGTGGGAAGAGGCAGGGCCTCGTGGAACGGAAGGAGTGGGGGCAGCGGGGGGGGGTGTCTGTAATGTGGCCCTCGGGCCAGTGTACAGTGGACTCTCGATTATCTGGGATGATCGGGAAAAACTTAATCCCGGTCAATAAAATCCCAGGTAATCAAGAGTCTGCTATGGGGGTAGTGCCCCGGCAGCCCTGCGCCCTGCGGGGGGAGGGGAGTGGGATGCCCCGGCAGCCCTGCGCCCTGCGGGGGGAGGGGAGTGGGATGCCCCGGCAGCCCTGC
>ML677396.1:86609-131294 GCA_007922305.1 Dermatemys mawii | reverse complement strand
CCCCATCCCTACTCTTCCCCTGTCCGTTCCTCCTCCTATGGAGGCCCTCAGCCCCATCTCTCTCCAACACCCTCCTAGCTTGCTCCAACCTGCACCTCCATCCCTGCCTCCTCCCATGGGGACTGCTCACTCCTCCCCTCCTCTTCCCTACACACCCCAACCCACCCGACCTTCCCCACCATCACTACCCTTCCCCTGTCCATTCCTCCTCCTGTGGTGCCCCTTAGCCCCATATCTCTCCAACACCCTCCCAGCTCACCCCAACCTGCACCTCCGTTCCTGTCTCCACCCTTAGAGACCGTGCAGCCCCCCCTTCTCCCAACAGTCCCCGCATCTGTTGGGCCCCTCAGCTCCCGTTTCTCCTCCATTCCAACACGCCCAGCCCAACCTGCACCCCAGTCTATCCCTCAATCTATGGTCCCACCAGTGCCCTTTTCTCCTCTCTTCTGCACTCCCCAACCTATACCCCCATCCCTCCACACTGGGACTTCTATCATCTCCTTCAGTGCATTCCAGCCTGCCCCCCCACCGGGACCTATTTAACATCTCCAACCTGTTCCCACATCCCCATGCTTGCCAACACCCCGTTCACCCCACCCTAACCTGACCCCTGTACATGGACTCCTGATCCACCCCATCTGCTTCCTCCTCTCAGGGAACCCCAACATCTATCACACCCCATCCCTATACCCCAGTGCCAACTGGCTCCAGCCTATTTTTCCATTGCTGGGCCCCGTTTCCCAGCACCACACTCCCCCCGCCATCCACAGCCTGCCAGGTTTCCCTTTCCAATTCCTGTTCCCCTCGAACCTGCTGGGTTCCCCTTCCCAGCCACACTAGAGCCTCTAACCTGCCCTTACTCCCTCAGCTTCTGAATCCTACATTCCCCCAGTACACCTTGGGAACCCTACACCCCTCTACCTCACAGTGCAGCCTCCATCCTCATGTATCCCAGGCAGCCATTCATACGACTAAGTCGCTGATGCATGGACCCCAAATGGCCTGCTGAACTTGTCCATCAGTCAGCTCCCTTTGTAAGACACAGGCATGTATGGTAGGTGTGAGCTCCACAGGCTTGGTCTCGGAAGCCAGGAAGAAGTAGAAGGGGACAAAAGTCCTGCAGGATGGTGGATCGTAGAGTGGAGCAGTGACTGACAGGGTTGGCTCAGTCTCTGTTCATCGAGTGAGGCTGATGTAGTTGGAATGGGAGAGGGAGGCAGAGAGGAGGGCAAGATTAAACGCACCAGTAGAGCTTTGTGTACTAATAGTTCTTGGTTGCCTTTATTAGATTGCAGAGGAATTGTCCAGGAGCCCTAGCTGGAGGAGAATATGACAGAAGTGGACCAGAGCAGCCTGCACATCCTTCAAAGGAGACATGAATAGTCCTTATCTTTCTCCCTTCTGAATAACTGGCTGTGAGTAAGCTGTCAGTGCTATGAATTCCTCCTCTGTGCTTGCTGTATTATTCTTCACAGGCCATGCGCTTCCTTGCTGGGTATGGGGCTCTGCGAGATTAGGGCTGGGGAGGGTGATTATTTTGGCTGCTGTTGCAAGGAGTGCTTTTTTGTTGTAATGCTAAAGGTGTACTTGTGCAGGAGAGGCAAAAAGAAGAGCCTACGTGACGTTGCCCACTGAGATGGTAACTTCTTTGTTTTTCCTCCTTCTGCTGGGTTGAGTACCAAAGGAAAAGAAGTCAAACGTCCGAGTTTACTCCCTTCATCGGATGGAAAGCAAGCGAGAGCAGTGGGCCCTTGAGCGTTGTTGATGCAAGGCAGGAGCCGTCCAGTTAGCAGTGGAGCAGTCGATACTGTCAGTGCGATAAGTGTCTGGTTTGGTGAGGGCTCTGCTTACACCCCACCTGAGTCCAGGTAGGGACATCCCGTCAGCTGGGGCTGAGTTTGTAAGAAAACGTTCTTGACTAGCTGTGGTTATGAGGGAGACAAGGTCCCCATGTTCAGGGGCTGCTCATTTCGCTGGTGAGGAGCGGTGTGTCCTCTGCAGCAGAAAGTCAGATCCAGTAAGATGATTCCAGGTGGCGAGTTTCTTGCCTTCCTCCCGTGTGTTTCTCTCTCATTCTTCTCTAGTATGTTGGCCAACACACGTCATCTCTCTCTTTGTCCTGGCCTTTCCTTGTACTGTGTGTCTTCATAAGAAATGGGCAGGCGTGCTAGGTGTGCGTCCCCACGGGCGATGTCTCGGGAGCCAGGGAGAAGTTGGAACGGATGAAAATCCTGCGTGACAGTGGGCGCTACAGTCGAGCAATGACTGTCGCTGTTAACTCTGTCTCTGTTCATCGAGTGGGGTCGGTGTAGATGGAATGGGAGAGGGAGGCAGGGATGAGAGGGAAGATTTCAGCACCAATAGAGCTTTGTGTAGTGATGCCTCATGCTTGGCTTTTGCAGCTGTGCTTCCAGAGGAATTGTCCAGGAGCTCCAGCCCGAGGAGAAGCTGGCAGAAGAGGACATCAACAGACTGGACATCCTTCTAAGCAGACCTGAAAAATTGTCAGCTTTCTGTCTCCCGCACAACTGGCTGTGAGTAAGGGGTCAGTGCTTTGAATTCCTCATCTGTGCTCGCTGTAGTTTTCTTCCTTTGTGTGCTTCCTTTTTGGGTACGGGGCTCTGGAATTAAGGCTGAGAAAGAAAGAAGAGTGTCCTGAAGAAAGTGACTCTTTGGGTGCCGTTACACGGGTGCCTTCTAGCTGCACTTGTAAAGTAGTAATGGCGATGGGTTGAGGGCGGGGCCATGCAACGTAGGAGATGTGAAAAGAAGAGACTACTTGACACTGCAGATGGAGATGTTATTTTTTTTTGTTTTTCCTCCCTCTGCTGGGTTTAGTACCAAGGAAAAAGAAATCAAACGTCAGAGTTTACTCCCCTTATCGGAGGGAAAGTAAGTGAGAGCATTGTGCTCACGAGCATTGTTGATGCAAGGTAGGAGCCGTCCAGTTCATAGTGGAGCAGCCGCTGCTTTCGCTGAGATAAGTGTCTGTTTTGCTGATTTCTTTGTTGATGGCCTGTCTGGCTCCTTCTAGGGGCACCGTGTGAGTGGGGAATGGGATTTGTGATAGAGGAGGGCCAGGGAGCTGCGGTAGAGTGCTTGTATGGATTGTATGGATGCCACCCACATGGCATATTAGATATTGCGAAGGAAGAATGGGAGGAACAACCCAACCCAGGAAAGAACGTCATTGCACTTGTAGCCCAGATGAGAGAGCGAATAGCCCAAGTAACCCCCATAGTATGAGAGCATTTAGAGAAAGCACAAGAAGCCCAACAAACCTACTATAAGGAAATTTCAACAAGGTGAACGGGTGCTGGTGCTGGTACCAACAACAGAAAATGAGCTGCCGGCCAGTTGGCATGGACCCTAGGAGATAGTGGAAGCTGTTGGGGAGGTGAATTATAAGGTGAGACAGCCAGACCACCGAAGGCTAGAGCAGATATCGAACGTGCTGAAACTTACTGAAACCCTGGATTGATCGGGAGATGTGTCTGGCCGTCCTGCCGGCTCTGTCCCAGGCAGATGGCCCACAAGAGCAGGTAAAGATATCTCCTGAATTAGCCCCAGAGCAGCGAACAGAGGTCGTTGAGATGATCCAGAGGAACCAAGACGTGTTCTCCACAAAACCAGGCTGGACAATGCTTATCCAACATCACATTGTCACCCGTCCTGGAGCAAGGGTTATGGTGAAACCATATTGTATACCAGAGGCAAAAAGAGAGGAAATTAGGGCAGAAGTAAGAAAGATGCTGGAATTTGGGGTGATTGAAGAATCACACAGCCAGTGGTCCAGCCCTATTTTCTTGGTCCCTAAGTCTGATGGCAGCCAAAGATTTTGTAATGACTTTTGAAAGTTAAATGAGATATCCCAGTTCGATGCCTACCCAATACCACGTATTGATGAGTTGGTGGATCAGTTAGGCAAGGCCCTATACTTGACCACTTTGGACTTGACAAAAGGTTACTGGCAGATCTCCCTGGCTGAGGACACCAAAGAAAAAAACTGCTTTCTCTACACCTGATGGCCTCTTCCAATATACAGTCCTCCCTTTTGGACTTCATGGGGCCCCCGTGACTTTCCAATGGTTGATGGACAGATTACTTTGTCCCCATACCAAGTATGCTGCTGCCTATTTAGATGACGTGGTAATCCATAGTCCTGACTGGGAGACGCACCTGGGGAAAGTGGAAGCAGTACTGAATACTCTTAGACAGGCTGGTTTCACTGCTAACCTATCCGAATGTTCAATAGGGTTAGCTGAGGCCAGATACCTTGGCTATGTAGTCAGTAGGGGCCTGGTGAAGCCCCAGTGGAACAAAATAAAGGCAATACAGGATTGGCCCCGCCCGATCCGCAAGAAGCAAGTCAGAGCATTCTTAGGGATAGTGGAGTACTATCGCCGGTTCATCCCTCACTTCACCACAAGGGCAGCACCTCTAACAGACCTGATAAGAGCTTGGGGCCCAGATATAGTTAAGTGGACCGAGGCGGCAGAAGATGCTTTCACCGACCTAAGGACTGCTCTTTGTAGCCATCTAGTGCTCATAGCCCCAGATTTCAAAAAGAAATTCATCCTACAAACAGATGCCTCAGAGGTAGGACTTGGGGCCGTCCTTTCGCAGATAGTGGGGGATGAGGAGCACCCAGTCCTTCACCTTAGTCGAAAGCCCCTGCCCAGGGAACAATGGTACGCCATAGTAGAAAAAGAATGCCTAGCAGTTAAGTGGACCATGGAGATTCTACGGTACTACCTGGTTGGGCGGCGGTTCACCCTAGTAACAGACCACGCCCCGCTCCAGTGGATGCACACAAACAAGGAGAGGAATGCACGAGTGATGAGATGGTTTCTATCCCTGCAACCTTTCAACTTCCGGATACAGCATAGGGCCGGAAGCCAACATGGCAATGCGGACAGCCTGTCACGGCAACGCTGTCTCTCGTCCCAAGTAGCTCAATCCCATGGTGTTGAGCAAGTGGGGGGATATGTGATAGAGGAGGGTCAGGGAGCTGCGGTAGAGTGCTTGAGGGGAGATATGTAAGCTCAGAGCTAATTGAGGCGTGGCTCCCTGTGGACTAGGGAAGCTGGCAGCAGGTTGATTGGAACACCTGCAATCAATTAAGGCCCTGTTAGGAACCTAATAAAACCCCCTGCTTCAGGCAGACAGGGAAGGAGGAAAGGAGTTGGAGCAGCGAGCAGTTTGGAGGAGTTGGAGCAGCGAGCAGTTTGGAGGAGAGTTTGGAATGAAGAAGACCCAGACCCTAGGCAAAGAGACACCTGGCTTGTGCAGAGAGAGGGCAAGAAGCCCCACAAGCTGAAGGGTAGGAGAGGGAAGTAGCCCAGGGGAAAGAATAGCTAATTCAGGTAGTTTACTGCTATTCTCAGGGCCCCTGGGCTGGGACCCGGAGTAGAAGGTGGGCCCGGGTCCCTCCCTCTCCACTCCCCCTCCTCTAGGATACTAGGGGGACAGTTAATACCCTGTTCAGGGGCAAGAAATGGTGCCCTGAGCTGCTCACAAGAAGAGAAAGCGTGGGACCCACCATAATAGTGCTGGCAATTTGCCACAGAGTGTAAGAAAATGTTCCTGACCAGCTGTGGTTATGAGGGAGACGAGGTTCCCAATTTCATGGGCTGCTCATTTCTCTGGCCAGGAGCAGCGTGCCCCCTGCAGCAGAAGGTTGCATCCAGGAGGATGACTCTGGGTGGTGAGTTGCTCGCCTTCTTCCTGTGTTTTTTTTTCCTCTCTTCTCTAGTATGTTGGCCAACACACACATCCTCTCCTCTCCTCGTGCCTGTTTATAGGACATGGGTCGGTGTGCTAGATGTGCATCCCCATAGGCTGGGTCTCGGAAGCCATGGAGAGGTAGGAGGAGATGAAAATCCTGTGTGGCAGTGGGCGCTAAAGTCGAGCAGTGACTGTCAGTGTTGACTCGATCTCTGTTCATCGAGTGGGGCCGATGTACATGGGATGGAATTGGGAGGCAGGGACAAGGGCTGGATTTCAAGCCCCGGTAGAGCTTTGTGTAGTCATGGCTCATGCTTGGCTTTTGCAGATGCTGTCACAGAGGAATTGCCCCACACCGAGCGCCGCCCTGCCGGTATTAACCCCCCCCCCGCTGAATTTAACCCCCCCCCCCACAGAGCACTGCCCCGCCGAAACAAACACAAGCCCCGCCATGGAGCGCTGCCCCACCGAAACAAACACGCCCACGCCCCGCTGAAGCTAACCCCCGCCTCACACCAAGAGCCGCCCTGCCAAAACAAACACACGCATGCCCCGCTGAAACAAACACATGCCCCCCACCGAGTGCCCCCCCCGCTGAAAGTAACCCCCCACATCAAGTGCCACCCTACCGAAACTAGCTTCCGAGTGCCTGCCCCGCCGAAACTAACTCCCCGCCCCACGGAGCGCCCCGTGCTGAAACAAACGCGCCCCCACCCCGCCGAAACTAAACCCCCCATCCTAGCACCGACCCACTGAAACAAACGCGCCCCCACCCTCCCGAAACTAACCCCCTCCACAACGAGCGCCACCCTGTCAAAACGAATGCACTCACGCCCTATTAAAACAAAACAGCCTGCTCCACCAAAACAACCCTCCGAGCGCCACCCCGCAGAAACAAACGCATGCCCCCCACCGAGCGCCCGCCCCGTCAAAACTAATCTCCCCCACTAAGCGCCACCCCAACAAAACTAACCCCCGAGTGCTGCCCCGCCACCCCAGAATTGGCCGCCCCTTCAAAAGTACAGCCCCAAGCACTGGCTTGGTCGGCTGGTGTCTGGAGCCGGCCCTGGGAAGAATCAGGAGGGGCGCACCACATGCTGAGTTGCTTTTCTTCCTCCCGTGTTTGTCTCTGTCTTCTCTCATGTGTTGGCCAACACAGACGCGCGTGCTCCCTCTTCTCGCCTCTCTTGGACCTGTCTCTCTTCGCAGGAAAGGGGCGGCGGTGCTGGTTCTGCATCCTCACAGGCTTGGGTCTAGACCCTGCAGGACGTCGGGGGATGGGTGTGATAGTGCTGACATGGGCGGGAGGGGAGTGTCCTGTTGCCAATGGACCGATCAGTGTTCAGTCCATGTCTTGCACTGCCGTGGGGGTGCTGTAGAAAGGATGGGAGAGGGGGGCAGGTATTTGAAGATCTCGTGCACCTACAGCCTTTTTGGCAGTGATGGTTCTTCCATGGGTTGTTTGCTGTTCTTACGGAGGCAGGTCCAGGTCAGTGGAGCAGCCCTAGACAGAGGAGGAGCGTCTGCAGGGAGTGAACGTGAGCAATCTAGACATTTCACTTGGCAGTGGAGCTGAGGAGCTCTCGTGATATTGGAGGAGCAGGTGTGTGTGTGTGTTTGTGAAATGATCTCTCTCTCCAGTGTCTGTGTAGTGAGGAGCCCCCCTGCGAGAAGAGAGATGCTTCTCATTTCCACAGGCTGGGTCCTGGGGAAGGCAGAGCTCTGGCTGTGGGTGGTAGTGGTCTGGGATCATCCCTTTCCTCCCCATAACTAGTTGTACACCGGTCACCCTCCTTCACATGTAGAGATGCTCTGTAGTTCCTAGTCTGTCCTTCCACATCCATGACTCAACATTGGACCTCACATTGAGTATGGAACTGGAGAACAGTCATCCCTTTCTTCAGAGGATCACAGTATCCTGGGTGGGGCCTGGGTGGTGTTGGCTGAGGGTGCGGAGAGACCTGGAGGGCTGCAATTCCTTATGAGTGATGAGCGTTTTAGGTCCTGGGTAGGCTGGAGAGGAATACAGAAAGTATGGCAGATTTTTGTTACCAAGCTGCCAATTCCTTAGTTGATCAGGCTGAAGCCACAGGGTTGTTGGGGTGGAGATACAGGAGTACAGCAAGTGACTACATTTTAAAGCTTTATTAATAAAATAACAGCAGTGTTGGGACTGAGCCCGTGTTACTTAGAGGGAGGAAGAAAATGGTTTATTTTCGTCCCTTGAGCTGGGTTTAGTACCAAGCGAAAAGAAGTGGAAGGTCAGAGTCTGCTGCCCTCTTGGGATGGGACACGAGCAAAGGCATCAAAACCATTAGCGTTGTTGATGCCACGCAGAAGCCGTCCAATTGAGAGCGGAACAGCCAGCTCTGTCAGTGAGGTAAGTGTTTGGTTTGGTGATTGCTTCTCTCACAGTCCACTTGCTCCTATTATGGATGCCCCGTTAGCTGGAGCCAAGAGACAGTGAGCATTGTTGATGCCAGGCTATGGTGATGCTGTCGAGCTGGGAGTGGAGCAGCCATCACCATCAGTCAGAGAAGGGCCTGGTTTGATGAGGACTCTGCTGATGGCCCACGAGCCTCCAGGTGGGGATGCCCATTTAGCTGGGGCTGGGTGTGTAAGAAAAGGTTCCTGACTAGCTGTGGTTACGAGGGAGACAAGGTCCCCATTTTCAGGGACTGGTCATTTCTCTGTCCACAATCGATGTGTCAGCAGCAGAAGGTTGGATCCAGAAGGATGACTCCAGCTGGTGAGTTGCTTGCCTTCCTCTCACGTTTCTCTCTCTGTCTCTTCACTAGTGTGTTCTCCAACACTCTCTCTGTTGTTCCTTCCCTCTCCTTGTGGTGGCTCCCTTTATAGGACATGGGCAGGCATCCTAGGTGTGTGTCCCCACAGGCTATGTTTCGGGATAAATGACAAAGTAGGAGGAGACGAAAATCTTGCAGGACAATTGGGTCTCATCGAGTGGGGCCAATGTAGCTGGGATGGGAGAGGGAGGCAGGGATGAGTGGAAGATTTCATGCACTGATGGAGCTTTGTGTAGTCATGGCTCTTGCTTGACTTTTGCAGCTGCGTTTGCAGAGAAATTGTCCAGGAGCAGCAGCCGAAGGAGAAGGCAGCAGGAGTGGACCTGAGCAGCCTGGACATTCTTCTACGCCGACATGAACATTCCTCAGATTTCTGCCTCTTGCATAACTGGCTGTGAGTTAGCCATCAGCACTTAGAATTCCTCATCTGTACTCTCTGTAGTTCTCCTCAATGGCCCGGTACTTCCTCCCTGGGGCTCTGTGGGAGTAATGCAGAACTGCTCACCAGAGAATGTTGTGAAGGCCAAGACTGTAATGAGATTCCAAAAAGAACTACGCAAATTCATGGAGGATGGTCCATCAACAGCTATTAGTCAGGATGAATTTTGATAGTGTGCCTAGCCCTTCAGCTTCTCAGGCTGCTGACCCTCTCTCCCTTTGGGTACGGTTTCCCTCAGTCCTTTATTCTGGGGGAGTCCCTCTGCTTGGGCAGGGTTTCCCTTCCTCTGGTCCTCTAGCTAACAGCAATAATCCTCCAAATGCTAGTCAGATCTCCTTCAGTATGCCTTCCAGACTGAAGCAGAGATGTTCTATTAGGTCATGGGTGAGGCCTTAATTGGCTCCAGATGCTCCAATTACCCATAGTGATGTTTCCCTAGTCCACAGGGAATAAGGCCTTGCTCATCCTAGGGTTTAGATGCTTCCCATCTACCCCTCTCCTGCTGCTCTCTGGCCCTGCTCTATCACAGCACCCAGCATCACTGTTGCTCCTTCAGGGAATTGTTCTGTGTCATTATGCTGAGTGGCCACCCAGTGTCACTGTTGCTGTATGAGAGAAATGTTCGGTGTAATTAACCCATGTGGCCACCGGGCATCACTGTTGCTCCCCAGGGGAAATGTTCTGTGTAATTAAAATTAGTGGCCACCCAGTGTCACTGTTGACGCGTGAGGGAAATGATCTGTGTCATTACCCCAGGTGGCCACCCAGCATCACTGTCACTGCACGAGGGAAATGTTCTGTGGAATTACACAGAGTGCCCACCCAATGTGACTGTTACTGTATGTGGGAAATCTTCTGTGTAATTACCCCGCGTGGCCACCCAGTGTCACTGTTGGTCCATGAGGGAAATGTTCTGTGTAATTACAATTAGTGGCCATCCAATGTCATTGTCCATGAGGGAAATGTTTTGTATAATTAGGATTAATGGCCACCCAGGGTCACTGTTGGTCCATAAGGGAAATGTTCTGTGTAATTACAATTAGTGGCCATCCAATGTCATTGTCACTCCATGAGGGAAATGTTTTGTGTAATTTAGAATTAATGGCCACCCAGGGTCACTGTTGCTTCATGAGGGAAATATTCTGTGTAATTCCCCCTGTGGCCACCCAGTGTCACTGCTCTGCATGAGGGAAATGATCTATGTACTTAGCCCGCTTGGCCACCCAGTGTCACGGTGGCTCCCTGAAGGAAATGTTCTAATTACAACTAGTGGGCGCCTAGTGTCACTATTGCACCCTGAGGGAAATGTTCTGTGTAATTACCCCAAGTGGTCACTCAGCATCACTATTGCTCCCTGAGGGAAATCTGTGTAATTAGAATTAATGGCCACCCAGTGTCACTGTCGCTCCCCGACGGAAATGTTCTGTGTAGTTAACCCGCATGGCTACCCAGTGTCACGGTGGCTCCCTGAAGGAAATGTTCTAATTACAGTTAGTGGCCACCCAGTGTCACTGTTAGGGAAATGTTAGGTATAATTACCCCACATAGCCACCAAGAGTCAGTTGCTTCCTGAGGTACGTTTGGTGTAATTACCCAGTATCACCGTTGCTGCGTGAGGGAAATGTTCTGTGTAATTACACCCAGTGGCCACCCAGTATCACTGTTCTATGAGGGAAATATTCGGCGTAATTACAGTTAGGGGCCACCCAGGGTCATTGTCACTCCATGAGGGAAATGTTCTGTGTGATTAGAATTAATGGCCACCCAGTGTCACTGTTGCTCCAAGAGGGAAATGTTTGGTGTAATTACAATTAGTGACCACCCAGCATCACTGTTGCTCTATGAGGGGAATGTTAGGTGTAATTACAATTAGGGGCTACCCAGTGTCATTGTCACTCGGTGAGGGAAATGTTCTGTGTAATTACCCCCTGTGGCCACCCAGCGACACTCTTGCTCCATGAGGGAAATGTTTTGTGCAATTACAATTAGTGGCCACCCAGTGTCACTGTTGCTCCATGAGGGAAATGTTCTGTCTAATTAGAATTAATGGCCACCCAGTGTCACTGTGGCTCCCTGAGTGAACTGTTCGGTGGAATTACCCCGGGTGGCACCTAGCATCACTGTTCCTGCGTGAGGGAAATGTTCTGTGTCATTATCCCCCGTGGCCACCCAGTGTCACTGTTGCTCCATGACGAAAATGTTCTGTGTGATTACAATTAACGGTCACCCAGTGGCACTCTTGCTCTCTGAGGGAAATGTTCGGTGTAATTACAAATAGTGGCCACCCAGTGTCACTGTTGCTTCCCGCGGGAAATGTTCTGTGTAAATTTCCCAGGCGACCACCCATTGTCGTTGTTGCTCCTTGAGAGAAATGCTTTGGGCTTTCCCCGAGTGGCTGACCAGTGTCAGGGATCCTCCTTAAGGAAATGCTCTGTGATTTGCCCGGTGACCACACACTGTCGCTTTTCCTCCATGAGGGAAACTCTTGGTACATTCCCCTAGCTGGCCACCCAGTGCCACCGTAGCTCTCTGAGTGAAATGCACACAGCATTACCCCCAAGTGGTGTCCTGGCAACACGCTTGTTGCATGGGGGAAATGTTTTGTAATTACCCCCAGCGGCCGCACAGTGTCACTGTTCCTCTATATGCCCGCCCTGTCACCGGTGTTACTGTTGCTCCAGGGCTGCTGCTCCGTCTGTTGCCTGTAAGGGTATTTCTAAACTGGCATCAAATGACAGAACGTTTGTCTTTCAGAAACGTTAAACACCCTACCCCAAATACAAACGTTTCGGTGCAGTGAGTGCCGGTGTGAATGGCGCATTGTTGGCAGGAGCGCTCTCCTTCTAACAGTGCAAATGCCGTTAGTTGGGGGTGAAGGTTTTTTGTTGGCAGCAGTGCTGACAAACAGAGGCTACAGTTCATGACCTTTAATGACACAGGTATAGCCTAAGAAAAATGTGGTGTAAAGGCGGAATAACGACGGCTGCTTCTCTTTAAGTGGGGCTCGGTTTCTAATAAGTTTTCCTCCTGGTTCTGGGTGCAGGAGGAGAATTTTCCTGTCTTGGGATCAGCTGATCTTCCAGGGCAGGGAGGAGCACGTTCTCCTGAGTGGCCTGGAGCCAGAAAGGTGAGCACAGCTGCTGAGTTTCTCCTTCCTATGTGTGTATCTGTGTCTCTTTGCTCAGTGTTGGCCAACATATGTGCCTGTGTGTGTGCGCGCTCTCTCTCTCTCTCTCTTTCCTTGCACAGAACATGGGCACTGATTCTTCTCACAGAATTGGTCTGGAGAATCTGCATTCCACTGTGGCATTGGGAGGGGGAAGAGAAGCATGATGGGTACTAGATCCTCCATTGGTAGTGGTGGGGGTGACTCTGGGAGTTGACCGTGACTCTGTTCATCAAGTGGGGCTGAGCTCCAGTGGATGGGAGAAGGAGGGCGACATCTCCTACACCAATAGAGCTTTGGGCAGTGATGGCTCCTGCTTGGGTTATTTGCTGTGTTTGCAGAGGGATGGTCCAGGAGCCCCAGCCAGAGGAGAAGCTGAAAGAAGTGAACCTGAGCATCCTGGACATCCTTGTAAGCAGAGATGAACAGTCCTCAGCTTTCTGCCTTCCCCGTGACTGGCTGTGAGTGAACAAGTATGGCACTCTATTCTTCAACTGTACCACGCTAGTTTTCTTCAGAGGCCGTGAGCCTCCTTGCTGGTCCGGGGATTGTTCGGGATTAAGATGAGGGGAAGTGACAATAGTCTCCTCTGCACAGTGACTCCCTTGGATGCAGGTGCAATGGGCTGCTTAACATACAAAGGTAGGAATGACAATCTTGGGTCAGACCATCTAGCCTAGCATCTTGTCTTCTGACAGTGGCTAATGCCAGGTTCCCCAGAGGGAATGAACAGAACAGGGAATCACCATGTGATCCCTCCTCTGTCGCCCATTCCCAGCTTCTGACAAACAGAGGCTAGGGACACTACCCCCGCTCATCCTGACTTACAGCCATTGATGGACCTGTCCTCCATGAATTTGCCTAGTTCTTTTTTGAACCCCATTATAGTTTTGGCCTTCACAACATTCTCTGGCCAAGAATTCCACAGGTTGTGTGTGTGCTGTGTGCTTTTTAATTGCACCCATAAAGGTGCAATGGGCGATGAGAGGAGAAGAACCTACACAACATTGCAGATTCCCATGATACCCTTTGTTTTTCCCTCTACTTTTTCTGCTTTGTGCCAAGGGGAAGAACGTCAAGGGTAAGAGCCCACCCCCCTGTTGTGAGACGGAAAGCAGGCAAGAGCCATGAGACCGTGAGCATTGTTGATGCCAGGCTGTGCAGAAGCTGTGAGTGGAGCAGCCGTCACCATCAGTGAGATAAGTGTCTGGTTTGGTGAGGACACTGGTAAGGGCCTAACGGTTTCCAGGCCGGGACTTGTCATTAGCTGGGGCTTGGTTTACTAGCTTCTGTTATGAAGGAAAAAAGGTCCCCATTTTCAGGGGCTTGTTATTTCTCTTTCCACAAAGCAGTGTGTCCGCCACAGCAGAAGGTTGGATCCAGAGGGATGACTCCAGCTGGTGAGTTTCTTGCCTTCCTCCTGTGTTTCTCTCATTGTCTCTCTCTTCTCTTGTGTGTTGGCCAACACTCTCGCTCTGTGCTCTCTCGCTCTCTGTCCTTGCCTCCTCTTCTGCTGTCTCCCTACATAGAACATGGGCACGTGTGCTAGGTGTGCATCTCGGCAGGTTTGGTCTCGGGAGTGATGAACAAGTAGAAGGGGATGTAAATCATGCAGAGCAGCGGGCGCTAGAGTGGAGAAGTGTCTGTGAATGTTGACAGTCTCTACTTTTAGGGGATCGGTCCTTCTTTGAGCAGGGGGTTGGACTAGATGATCTTCTGAGGTCCCTTCCAACCCTGACATTCTGTGATCAGTGTTTAAACTGACCCTACTGGCTGAGCAGGGTCTAGTGATGCCAAAACCCAGGGAAAAGGAGAACAAGTGCAGGGGACCTGGCACCAGAACCTTGGCCCCACCCTCTTCTGCCTGTAGCCCTGCCCTCTTCCATACCTTCCACCCACAGCCCCATCCACTAGTCACTTCTGCTCCACTCCTTCCCCCACTGCCCCACCCAGCTCACTCCTTTACACATACCCCCACAGTGGCCCCAAAGCCAGAGGAGCTCTGTGCCCCTGCTGCAGCTCCCCGGACCATGGCAGGCAGTGAGAGCTCCTCTGCTGTTGGGGAGACTTTTCCAGGGGGCTGTTGTGTAAGTGTGTCCATTGGCTGAACAGGAAGAATTCCTGGACATTTCCCTACTGGCTGGACCATGATTAGAGTGTGTTTGTAGTTAATGACGTTGCTGTCCATTGTTCATTCCCTGCCATGACAATTCAGACAAACCCTTTCCCCATCCTAGCCCCAGCACAGCAGTGACTCCAAGAGCAGCGGCAGGTTTTCTCTGGGGCACTGAAATTTTTTGGGGAGTTGGTGACTCCTTTCTTTCCTCACCCTGGAGTAAATTCAGCCTTTTGTTCCATGGAGTAACAACAGCAGCATGAAGAAAGAGGAGAGTGACTATCTCACTGCCGGGGAAAGGTGGCCATGTCCCCTGTGTCTGACCATTGCCACTGGAGGAGAGAAGGTTTCAGTGGAATTGATGCTCTGGTTCAGACAAGAGACACAGGGAGGTTTTGCTGTTCATGGATCTGTGCAAAGGAGATCATGTCCCTGTGTGACAATGAGGAGGGAAATGCAACATGGTGGTGCCTGAGGCATAAGGGACCCTATAGGATTAGAGTAGGATACGTGCTCAAGCAGCATGTTTCTTACTTTGCCCATCTGTCAATTTTGATGATTGTGGATGGAAATATTTTGCCATCGGGTTCTGTGTTTACACAGAAACTGACATTTACCAACAAATCCGTCATTCTTCCCAGCCTGCCTAGTCCACTGGTGGTGAGTTTAGAAGGACACAGTCACTTTTCCCTACCCCCATGCCAGCCCTGTGCTCTCCATGCAGCCCACTTCCCACAATTCTGGGATTCTTCCCTGATCGCCCCCTAGACCTCTGCCCACTTCTCAGATCCCTTCCCTGCCCTACTCACTGCTGTAGGAGGGTTCTGTATGCAGTGAACCAAAGGCCATGCCGAGCCATCTTAGTGTGGTTAGCAGCGTGTCAGTCTCATAATCTGAAGATCCTGTGTTCAAGCCTCAGACAGGGTAAGTGTTTTTTCTTCCTTCCTTCAGATTTTCTAAAGGAAATCAGAGAAAAGTAACTAGAGCAGAGGGGTTTCTAGACCCCCTCCCATCCAGCCAACACCCACACACACTTTTGGAAGGCATTAACTTTTCCTTCTCCTTTATGACTCTTTAATACAGCTGGAAATACCGATTCCTAGAGGTCCCTTCCCACAGGGCGCACAACCCCAGGGCAATGAGGAAGTTGGGGGCTGCCAGGTTGTTGTGGGCAAGTCATGAAAGGAATTCACAAAAAATCCACTAGGGCCATCGCCCCCCTTGCTCACCCCCAAGCAGCTTTGACTCTTACTGACTGTGATGCTGAGACTCTACTGCCTCGGTGTACTCGACCCCCCCATGGGAGACCGGTTCCTTAGACCCCTGTTCATAGTTCAGACCCCAGCTGGTGCATCCCTGCCCAGCCACTCACCTTCCACCCCAGGTGAACTAGCTGGGGGCTGCACCCACAGGCAGACAGTTTATACTCCTCCTCTCAGAGCAGCAGCTGCAGCTGTTGGCAGCTAATCCCTGCCTAAAGCTTGGGGGAAGGAGCTGGGCTCACTCATTATTTCTCCCACACATCAAGTCTCCCTGGGTTTGAACACATTTCTCTCTACACCTGATTTCAGTTCAGAGCCCCTCTCCCCATTGCTGCTTTATGCCTCATTCCTGGACAGATGTGAACACAAAGAAATTATTGGTGACCACGTCTAGCTACTTCCCTGAAGAGTTTTTAATGTAATAATTGCTGCCTCTGACCCCCCATTAAGAACAAGCTGATTTTATCCCCAAGCACTTCATCCTCCTCCATAAGCATGACCTCAAAATCCCCTGGGTGACTGCTTGAAACTCCTGACACTCCACACTCCTCCTCATTCATGGGTGTGACCCCACATGGCTGGGGTGAGATCCATTTCCCCCCAGTTCTCCCACCTTGGGGGTTTGCCTCCCTTTCCTGGGCCCCCCAGGTCCTGTTGCCAGAAGACTGCCCGTCCCCCAGCCCAGTGGTGTCCCTGGCTCGGGCTCTCCCACAAAACTCTTCTCTGCTCCAGAATAGGCTCCAATGACCCCACCCAAAATACAGCATCCAGGGCACATTTGCAGCCCCGCTTGACATCCCCTGGGCTAACGTCACTTCCGCTCCTGGGAGAGTCAGGAACTACATCTCCCAGCCTGCCACGGGGGCACTTCTGCCCTCTCTAGCACAGGTAAGGGATGTTTCCCAGGCCAGGCTGACCATCCCTCACCACTGAACCTCTCTCAGCCAGCGCCTCTCAGGAACTACATCTCCCAGGCTGCCACGGGGGCGCTTCTGCCCTCTCTAGCACAGGTAAGGGATGTCTCCCAGGCCAGGCTGACCATCCCCCACTACTCAACCTCTCCCAGCCAGCTCCTCTCAGGAACTACATTTCTCAGGATGCCCTGCTGCAAAACAAAGTTTCCCCAGCTGGGGGCCAGGCAGGGTGTCTGTGACTTGCTGGATCTCACCGGGGAAAAGCTGGGGTAGGGGCTGGTTTTACTGAATCATTTGACTAAGGAGACCTCGGAAGCAAATGCAGCCACCACATTTCAGTTCAGTTTTGGAGATGTGACACATGGACAATCACCTGCCTAGAAAGCATCTAAATCCCATGGGCACAATTCTTTTGGGCACAGCTTGTGAGCTCAGCCAACTATGGAGAGTGGCACTGTGATTAGGGAATTTTCCATTGTTGCAGAGTGGCACAGCAGATGTGTGCTGGGCCTATAAGCCAGAGGATGATGGATTGAAACCATCCTCTGCTAGCTTGTCTTTTATTACTTAGAGCCCTGGAAATAATTCATCCTGTCTTTATTTGCTCCACATAGAAAAGAGGAACAAATTCTCTTCGTTTACACTTCCACAGCAATTAAAAGAAGAAAAAAAAGCTCCAGCAGAGCCTTATCCCACAGAAGCCTTATCCCACTCCTGTAAGGCGAGAGATGTGCTATAACTCCAATCACATGGTTTCTTCTGCAACAGGGTCTTTTGTTCCTGGAGGAGCTGAACGGTTCCTAAGTAGAATCAACCTGATTAATACTCTGCAACTAAAACAACCCACCTGAAAGATTCAAATCTTACTCCTTTGGAAAATCTGCACCACTGCGCAAGCACAGATTTCGTGTCCCCCAAAGCTTTATTTGTTTCCCTGCAGAAAAATGACTCTTCTGGGGAAGCAAAGGGAAGCCACAAGAGTGGTCCTGCGCCCCCTCCCCAACAGCCCAGGGTTGTTGTTTTGGATCCCTGGAAAAGGCAGCAGAGAGATGCAGTCACACCACTGAGTCCATGTCCCAGGGGAGGGGGCTGCAGGGCGATTTCCCATCTCTGTGCAGCCAGTGGCCTGTGCTCCCCACTGCCATGCTGGAGTCTCCACATTTATTTATTGACAAATACATTTTGCAGAATTTTAAAATATTGTTCACAGAATTTTTATTTTATGTTATTTTTCGGTGCAGAATCCCCTCAGGAGTAAAACTTATTCAGCCGAACTCAGCGAATAAATCCTACAAGCAAACCTATGTGGAGCAGAGGATCGCAACAGAAGCATGCTGGGCCTATAACTAAGAGAGTGATGGATTGAAACCATCCTCTGCTAGCTTGTGTTTTATTGCTTACAGCCCTGGATATAATTCAGCCTGTCTTTATTTGCTCCATATATAAAAGAGGAACAAATTCTCTCCCTGTTTACATTTCAAGGGAGATGCACAGCTGCCTCTTGCGCACCTCCACCTAGGAGCCAGATCTGCTGCTGGCTGTTTCCAGGGTGCAGTGCAGTCCACAGTGCCAGGATAGGAATCCTGTCTTTGCACCCCCACTGCGCTACTGGATGGGAGTCACCTGAGGTAACCTCGTGTCCCTGCCCCCTCTCCCCAGATGCTTTGGGGGTTCCCCAGGGCCCAGTATGGAGCTGCTCTCTTTGCAGGGTCCCCGGGAGTCACAAAGGGGTGATATAAGCCCCCAGTACAGCCCTGTGGGGAATTCACTGTCTATGAAAAAGCCCATCTAGGAATAGGGATTCCCAGTTGCATTACAGCGGCATGACGGAGAAGAAAGAGTTAATGCTTTAGAACAGTCTGGGGGTGCTGGATGTGAAGGAGGGGGCCCAGCTCTCAGACTGGACAACGGCTAAACCCAAACATTCAAAAACCTTGAGTCAGGCCCCCCAAAAATCATGGGTTGGGCTTTACAATCATGAGATAATGTAAAATTAATAGCTTTGGGAATCTCTTTAGTTACTTTCTGCTTGATAAGCCATTAGGGCAGATTGGGGTGACATTTTGAATCTTTCTCCACAGCCACAAGGGCTAGGAACATCCTGTGTCTTTAAGAGCGAAGGCTGAAATCACCGCATCTCCACCTGACTCCAGGAGCTGGGGCTTTAAGGAAAACAATAATTCTCATGAGGTTCAAGGTAACATCACGAGCGTTGACAGCCCAGAGTCAGATGGAGTCTTTATTTTCCAGGATTCCCTGGAGCTGGGGTTTTCAACCTTTTTCTCTCTGTGGCCCCCGCCCAACATGGCATAAAAGCTCCACCTCTACCACAGCAACTGTTTTTCTGCATGTCCACTAGATTAAAAGCCAGGGCTGTCGTTAGGGGATAGCCAACAGAGCAACTGGGCAGGGCCCCACAACACAGGGGCCCTGTAAGCATGCGGCGCCCCCTCACCCCTGCGGCGCCTCCCACTGGTTGTCCAGAGAATCAGATCTTTCCAGCCTCAGAGCGCCCTCTGCAGGCTGGTGTCCCGCTGTCCACTGGCTCTGTGTCCCTCCCGGACCCCGGTGCCCTCTTCCCTGGGGTGCTGCACTTCTGCAGAACCCCCACAGTCTCACTGAGTCTGCCCTGCCCAGGGAACCCCCACCCACTATCCCCACCTTGCCTCAGCCTGTGGGCTACTGCAAGTCACCATCTAGCCCCTGTTCACTGGGGCCGACTGCAGTCTGTATAAGCCAATCATCATAGGCAAGGAGGATTGGCCTGTTGCCTTTGCCTTCCCATGGGCTGTCCCCTCCCAGCCCAGTACCCCTTCTTGGCCACAGACTAGGCCCTGCAGCCTGGGGTGTTGCCATTCTGGAGTTCTCCAGCTCCTCTGGCCTTTTCCCCAGCCCTGCTCGACTCCATCTCAAGCTTCCCCAGCAATCAGGCCAGTATGCCTCCACAGCTAGAAGAGGAGACTCTGCCTGAGCACCAAACTATGGGCTCTTTTATCAGGGCCAGCTGGGCCGTTAGTGACCCAGCCACAGTTGTGGCTGCTCTACCCCAGCTTCTTTCTGTTGCAGCCTCTGTTGGGCTCCTTTCTCTAGCCACAGCCCTTTGCAGGGCTGTTTTAACCCCATTTCTGCCAGAGTGGGGCAGCTGCCCCACTACAGGCCCCCATGAAGTTAAGCTGTGCCAGCTTCAGTCCCAGGCGCTAGGGCTCAGATTTCAGTCCAATGTCAACCCTGCTTTCTGGTTTATTTTGGCAGCCCCTTCCTGAAACCTGCTCACTGCCCGCCCCCCGAGGGGGCTCCAGATCCCTGGTTGAGATCCACGGCCTTGGAGCTCTCTTTAGAAGTAGGGAGCAAAGCTGCTGCCTTTCCCCATGGCTGAACTCAGGCCCATAGAGTGGGATATTCCTGCAATGCCAGCGACACCAGGGGAACTCGGGGATAGTCTACATTTACAGGAATCCAGGTGGCAATGAAGCAGCTGGGTCAGGCTGAGAACCTTGATTCCCAGAGAACTGCCTTGGCTCCCTGCTCAGCAGCAAAGAAGTCAATTCCCTCCGCCCTTCATGCATCAGCCTGGAGTTCGGGGGCGGTGCTGAGGGTTTCTTCTTTCACTCCTGCTAGGGATTGTGGGAATCCCAGGGGCATCTCTAGAAGACAACAGAAAGCTCAAGTGCAGATCATATTTTTATTTACAATTCTTTATAATGTGATATAATCCTTCAATCCTAGTGTCACCATTGATAACATGGCTTGTTCAGTCTGGTAGTTTACCAGTCTGGCCCTTAGAATCATAGAATATCAGGGTTGGAAGGGACCTTAGGAGGTATCTAGTCTGCCTCCCTGCTCAAAGCAGGACCAATACCAGGTAAATCACTGCAGCCAGGGCTCTGTCAAGCCTGACCTTAAAAACCTCTAAGGATGGAGATGCCGCCACCTCCCTAGGTAACCCATTCCAGTGCTTCACCAAACTCCTAGGGAAATAGTGTTTCCTAATATGCAACCTAGACCTCCCCAACTGCAACTTGAGACCATTGCTTCTTGTTCTGTCATCTGCCACCACTGAGAACAGCTGAGCTCCATCCTCTTTGCAATCTGCCTTTGGATAGTTGAAGGCTGCTATCAAATCCCCCAAAGCTGGTGCTCTAGATGAGGCTTGAAAACACGACCCCCGCATCACTGTATTATAATTAGTGTGTGTGAATCCTTTGCACCAGTGGCGGCCACACTGACTGAACCTTGACCAACAATTTTGGACCTTGACACAAAATAATGGCTTACCCCTTAAGAATGGCGTTGTGTTACATTCCTTATGTGCTGGCCCCTCATGGCCATTTTCTCTCCCTACTTTTGGTGAAAAGCTTTGGTATTTTGTGTAGAAACTTTATTTCCCTGGGAGAGACCCAGGAGTAGGGGCTGCCTGCATGTACCCAGCACCCACCAGATTAGAAGGTGACCGACAAAAACCCTTAAGATGAGGCAGCCGTCCCTGTCAGAAAATCATCTCCCCTCTTCACTTGAGTGACAGGCTGAATCCTTCCTTAGCCGGGCAGAGCCCAAGGATTGGAATCAGCAGCAGCAGTAAAACCATCTGTACGTAGCAGGAACCTGCATGAAATATGCTTTAAAAGGAGCTGTCTCCGTCCTTGTGGAGTAGAGTGACCAGACGTCCCGATTTTAGGGGTCTTGTCCCGTGTCCCGACTGATTTAAGATCCAGACGCCCTTTTGTCCTGCTATCGGGATTGCAGGCACCACTGTGCCTCTCACTGCTTCTGCCTGGGGCAGCTCCCAGCAGGAGTTTACAAATTGGGAGGCCGGGGAGGGGAGGTCTCTGTGCCACCACCTGCTGCAGGGATGGGGCTCACAGGCCCTGGCAGAGGGTGGACAGCTCCCGGCCGCCCCCCTGCAACTCCGCTCCAGCCACCGACTCAACACCAGCAGGAGGCAGAGGGAGGGACCCACCTTCCGCTGCAGGATACTTCCCCAGGTGCCTCAGAGCCTGGGGGTTGTGGGAGGGAGGAGTGTCCCTGCACTGCCGGCCTGTGACCTGGAGCAGGGCTGTGCCCGGCACCGGAGCTGAGGGGGGTTCCTGCTCTGGCCGCCTGTGCCCCGGAGACAGGGCGGGGGGGTGGGGTGTCCTTCTCTGCCGGCCTGCGCCTGGCCCCGGAGCGGGGCAGGGGGGAAAGGGGCGCCATGCACCGTGGGCAGGTGTTGTATCTCCCCCTGCCCCCATGCTTTCAGTGGAGTGAGGGCGGGGGTGAGCCTATGGCTCCCCGCTCCCCTCCCTTCCCCTCTCTCCCTCCCACCCCTATGTGTCCTGGTATTTCCTTGTTGTCATCTGCTCACCCTATTGTGGAGTAGGATTTGTCATCATGGTAAGGGGTTTTCAGTTCCCTTCTCAGGCTGGGATGTGGAGTCTCTCTCTTAATCTTGCTAGGAACCTACCTCTGCTTATAGCTGGCAGCCTGCCTCCAGGTATCTCTTTAGCTCTGTGGGAGTGAGTCATTCGGCAAGGATAAGTGGTGTATAGGAGAAGCCGTGTCTCAGATGCATTGGTGGTATAGTGGTGAACATAGCTGCTTTCCAAGCAGTTGACCGGCGTTCACTTCCCAGTCAATGCAGGCATGTTCTGTATTTCTCATCAGGAGTTGGTTTTCTGATGTGGGATTCCAGTCACAGTTTATCACTGATGGGAGAGAGTTAATGTTCTGAATCCCAGCAAGTCATTCAGCACCCAGTGCAGGAAGAAAGGGGTGGGAGTGTATAGTGAGCTGTTGGCATTATCCTCTTATTACAATGATCACTTTATTTTTTTCATTTTTCCTTTACTTCCCTCTCCCTTTTAGACTCAGAGCCTTTGAGGTCAGAAGGGATCAGCATGATCATCTAGTCCAACCTCCTACACCTTACACCTTACAGCCAAAAGACCCCACCCATTCCTGTAATAGATCCCCTAATATCTGCATGAGTTACTGATGTCCTTCAAATCATGGTTTAAAGATGTCAAGTTGCAGAGAATCCACCATTTACGCTAGTTTAAACCTGCAAGTGACCCATGCTCCATGACGCACAGGAAGGTGAAAAATCTCCAGGGTCTCTGCCAAGCTAACCTTGGGGAAAACTCCTTCCCAACCCCAAGTATGGTGATCAGTTAGACTCTGAGCATGTGGACAAGATGCACTGGGAAGACACCTGGGAAAGAATTCTCTGCAGTAACCCTGAGCCCTCCCTACCTATTCTCCCCTCTCTGCCTGTTGGAGATTTTTTGCTGCTAGCAAACACAGCTAGGCCAAATGCCATTGTAGGCAGTCCCATCTCACCACCCCATCCCATAGGTGCTGACTCTGTGGGTGCTCTGGGGCTGGAGCATCCATGGGGAAAAATTGATGGGTGCTCTGTACACAGTGACAGCTCCCTGCCCCACCTCCCAACCCATCTCACCTCTGCTTTACATCCTTCCCTGAGTGTGCTGTGACCCATCTTCTCCCGCTAGCTCCCAGTTCTTGCCACAGCAAGACAACTGTTTCATGGCAGCAAGTGCTGGGAGAGAGGTGGGAGGATAGGGAATGCAATGCACTCCAGGAAGAGGTGGGGCTGGGGTGGGTATTTGGGGAAGGGTCCATTAGGGGCATGGAGGGGGTGGAGTTGGGGTGGGGACTTTGGAGAAGGGGCCAGGCCGGGGCGAGCACCCACTGGTGCCAGGAAAAGTTCATGCCTATGCCCCATACATAAATGTATCAAGCTCAGCCTTGAGGCCAATTAGGTTTTTTTGCCCCCACAGCTCACATTGGAAGGCTATTCTATAAATTATGCCTCTCGCGGTACTGGAGTGAATGGGAGAGTGCTCAGGGATAAAGCATCGATTTACCATGTCTAGACTAGACACAATAAATCGAGCCCCCAGAGAGTGATCACTACCTGCTGAGCCGGCACGTAGTGTAGACCTGCCCTTAGAGACACATAATATCCCAGTCCCATATGGTTTAGTGGTTAGGATTCCTGGTTTTTCACCCAGGCGGCCTGGGTTTAATTCCTGGAGTGGGAATAGTGCAGATGTTTCGCTCACAGGGGATGCAGGGAATGAAAGGAAGTTGGAAGTATCCTGCCAGCAGAGGGGTTGGACACTTTTTGGAAGGGATCCCAGAAGTGGGAGTGGGGGCAGAGGTCTGGGGGGAGATCAGGGAAGAACCCCAGAATTGTGGGAAGTGGGCTGCATGGAGAGCACAGGGCTGGCATGGGACGGGGAAGAGTGACTGTGTCTTTCTAAACTCACCACCAGTGGACTAGGCAGGGTTGGAAGAATGACGTATTTGTTGATAAATGTCAGTTTCTGTGTAAACACAGAACCCGATGGCAAAATATTTCCATCCACAATCATCAAAATTGACAGATGGGCAAAGTAAGAAACATGCTGCTTGAGAACGTTCTTACGCTAATCCTATAGGGTCCCTTATGCCTCAGGCACCACCATGTTGCATTTCCCTCCTCATTGTCACACAGGGACATGATTTCCTTTGCCCAGATCCATGAACAGCAAAACCTCCCTGTGTCTCTTGTCTGAACCAGAGCATCAATTCCACTGAAACCTTCTCTCCTCCAGTGGCAATGGTCAGACACAGGGGACATGGCCACCTTTCCCCGGCAGTGAGATATTCACTCTCCTCTTTCTTCATGCTGCTGTTGTTATTCCATGAATCATCAAGGATGGAATAAAAGGCTGAATTTACCCCAGGGTGGCGAAAGAAAAGAGTCACCAACTCCCCCCAAAATGTCAGTGTCCCCGAGAAAATCTGCCGCTGCTCTTGGAGTCACTGCTGTGCTGGGGCTATGATGGGGAAAGGGTTTGTCTGAATTGTCATGGCAGGGAATGAACAATGGACAGCAACATCATTCAGTACAAACACACTCTAATCATGGTCCAGCCAGTAGGGAAATGTCCAGGAATTCTTCCTGTTCAGCCAGGGACACACTTACACAACAGCCCCCTGGAAAAGTCTCCACAAGGCTGAAGGAGCTCTCACTGCCCCCTACAGCCCAGGTGCTGTAGCAGAGGCACAGAGCTCCTCTGGCCTTGTGGCCACAGTGAGGTGGGGTGTTGTCACAGAGTCCCCGGGGCGATGGTCTGGAACCGCTCCCTATGAAGCCAGTCAGGACTCTGGGGGGAAGCTTCTTCTCCATAAACAGCCTGTCTCCAAGGCTAGGAGCGCCACAGGTTATAGCGTCTACCTTCCTGGGTCTGACCTCAGAGCATTCGGCACCTTCTGCCCCTCCATGCGCTTCCCCCAGTGAGCCCAGCCAGGCAGGGTCCTGGGGAAGCCCGTGGGTCCTGCACCCCAACTCCACAGTCAGACGTGACTCTCAGCCAGCCAGTAAAACAGAGGTTTATTAGATGACAGGTGATCTAAGACAGAGCTTGTAGGAAGAGCGAACGCAATCCCTCCACTGGATCCATTTTGGGGGCCAGAGAGCCAGGCACCCCTCGCCTTTAGCTCACTCCCTGCTCCCAGCCAGATCCAGACTGAAACTCACTCCCTTGCTTCCTTTGTCTGCTTCCTGGGCAGGAGGTCAGGTGACCTCTTCCCCCCACCTGGAGTCAGGTTACAGCTTCAGGTATGGACACCTTCCCACAATAGTCAGAGGAGCCATTGAGAGCATTTCTGTTGTCTCACAGGTGTAAAGGAGTGAGCCCGGTGGGAAAGGGATAGGACAGAGGTGACTAGTGGATGGGGCTGTGGGTGGAAGGGGGCAGGGCTGCAGGCAGAAGGGGCAGGGCCAAGGTTCTGGTGCCAGGGTCCCTGCACTTGTTCTCCCTTTCCCTGGGCTTTGGCATCACTAGCCCCTGCTTAGCCAGTAGGGGTCAATTGAAACACTGATCATAGAATCTCACAGTTGGAAGGGACCTCAGGAGATCATCTAGTCCAACCCCCTGCTCAAAGCAGGACCAATCCCCTAAAACCTTGCCTAGGGGCACTTGGATTTGAACTAAGGACCATTTAATCTGTAGTCAAACACTCTACCACTGAGCTATATCCCCATAATAAGCACCTTTAACAAGGCACCATGGGTAGTTGAACCCAGGATCTCCTGTTTACAAAACAGGCGCTTTAACCAACTAAGTCATGGTGCCTGCTGCTAAACACCTGAGGTGAGCCTGATGCTTGTGAATGGCTCCATCTTCCTTCACCAGGCCTGCGTTACTTTCTTGGGGCCTGAATTCACAACTCTGGGTTAGATAAGCCAACAGTTTAACCACTAAGCTATCCTGCTTCCTAAAATGTGGGGCATACCTCCTATGGGGGCGCAGAGGAACATTCATGGGGACATCTCAGGGCCCAAGCCAGCCCCCAAGGAGGGCAGGGAAGGAGCACCACTCAGCCCTACTTTGCCCCCAGCTCTTCCCCAACCCGGCCCCCAAGGTGGGCCCCTAGATCCCAGCCTGACCCCATCCCCCTTACTTCTGTTTACACCCCACCCCTAAGGAAGCCAAAGCACCACTCCCAACCCTGGTTCTTGACCATGACTTCAGAGGGGCTGCAGACATGGATCAGAGGGCACAATGTGAAAAGTCTGGGGACCACTAGATTAGGGTGATGTCCTCAATCACTTCTCTACAGTCCAATAAAAGGTATTCCTCATCTACCTGGCCCCTCCGCCAGGACGGATGAGCTACCTTCTGCTACCCGTCAATCAGACAGGAAGGATAATAACATTTCCTTGCACTCATGTGATTTGTAACCCAACACCAGCCAAAACTGGACATTTTGGCAAAGTGACCCCATCCTGCTGCATACCTCGGCAGAATAGATGTCTCTGTGCAAACATGGTCTGTTCCTGAAGTCTTTCCCCCAGCTCATCACTAGATGTGAGGTGGGAGCTCATTTAGACTCTGATTACACTTAGGCTTTACAAACTCCTTACTGGCCCTACCTCTGCAGGCCTTAGATTTCTCCTCCTGTCCCCTTTTTTAGCAGCTCAGATGAGGTGGCCATGTGGTTAAGGCAATGGACTACTAATCCATTATGCACTGCATGCATGGATTCAAATCCTCTCCTCATCATATGCATTTAGTCTTCTACAAACACCCTTTTTCCCATTTGGTACAATGACAGATATGCTGCTTCCTGCAAACAGAAACTTTCTCAGCCTTCCCTGGCTTCAAATAAACTATGTTGGTAACCCTGCTGCCCATCAGAGTTGGCAGTAACAAGAGCTGGGTTTAGTATCTAGATGTTCTGTTCAAATAACACAATGCAAAACTGGCTAGAGCCCCCACCCAATGACCTTGGACAAATATTTACCACCACCACCCCAGGGGTCCCTCTAAGAGGCAATACTTCCCTCCTTGCAAGCAAAGAGTCTGAGTGTAACAAAAGCCATTTAGTAACAGAAACAATGTGGCATTATGTTGGGGAAACACCACAAACAGGATTCATAACACAAATGATGAGCACAAACCCTACCCCAAGCACATTGAGTCTTGGCCCTTCCCTTTGGTTCTTGAGTCCAGCAACCCAAAAGTCATCCAAAGTCCGAAAAGTCCAACAACTCCAAGGTCTCTGTCTCTGGTTCATCTGCAGAGTTTTATCCCCCACAGCCTGTGTGGAAGTGGGGGTGTAAAGGGCACCCTATGTACTAGGATGGCCAACTGCCCCGTCTCTGCATGGAGTTCTGCTACAGCCTTCACCACAAGCTGCAGGTCTCCACCAGCTGCTCCTGTCCCTAGCCGTCCTGAGGGATGCATCTCTGTGCTAGTGGCTCACCAATATATTTCCAGGTCCCCCTACTATTTAATACAGAACCCAGTGATTTTTAGCTTATAGTAGGGGAGCCTCAGTGCTGCTACATCATTAACCTAAAGCGAATCCAGCTCTGTGATCTGTAACCAGCTTCCTAATGGAATCAAAATTAGCTCAGCTATTACACAATGGAAAGAGAAAGGGGAACAATTAACAATTAGGATCCTAAGAAAAAGCCCCCACCACAAAGTACAAATGTTTGTCTTCAACTTTTCTGAAATCACTGGGATTTCAAACCCATGACCCTTACCTAGCGAGCACCACTTAATTGATGGCAAGTCACTCCATCATAAAAAAAGTGGCCAAGTACAGTTCCACCTTCAGCCCTGACAGTGAGATATTTGCTCTTCTCTTTCCTCATGCTGCTGTTGTTATTCCATGAAACATCAAGGATGGACTAAAAAGTTGAGTTTACTCCAGAGTGAGGGAAGAGAGGAGCCAACAACCCCCTGGAAAAGCTCAGTGTTCCAGAGAAAACCTGCCCCCTGCTATTGCAATCACTGATGTACTGGGGATATGATGGGAAAGGGACTGGCTGAATTATCAAAGCAGGAAATGGACAACAATCTACAGCAACATCATTAACCACAAACACACTCTCATCATGGTCCAGCCAGAAGGGAAATGAGCAGGAATTCTTGCTGTTCAGCCATGGACACACTTACACAATGGCACAGCAATGAGTGTGTTGTGGAAGCTGGCCTGAGGAAACAATTGGAAATGATCATTCAGTGAGAACAAAAGTAGAGTGCAAAGAAGCACCAAGCAAGTGGTTAAGGCAATGGACTTGAAATCCATTGGGTTTTCCCTGTACAGGTTTGAATCCTGTTGACTATGGAGGAGCTGGTAGTGTTTCAGTGCCTAAGCATCCTTTGTGTCAAAGGGGGCTAGGTCTTGTCTCAGGCAATGTCTACACTATGAAGTTATACCACTTTAGTTTAAATGTTTTAATTAAATACTCTGCTCCTTGTGTCACCAGAGAGCACTGACTCTAGCAACTCTTGCATTGCCCCAAAGAGCAGTGCACTGTGGGTAGCTATAACACTGTACAACTGGCCAGAGGAAGGGTTTGCAATGGCTCATGGGTCGGTACAGCATCACATGATGCAGGTTTCTCTATCCCATTGTTCCATGGGCATCCTACAAGATGGCCAGCTGCTTTCCAGCTGAAGTATGTGTGGTAGGGCAGAGAGTATGTGACAGAGTGTGTGTGTGTGGGGAGTGTGTGCATTGAGGAAGAGAGAGTGTGCTGGCACACAGTCTCTAAGTTCACAAAGCTACTGGAAGCAACCAGTTTGGAGGCAGAGAGAGGGGAACAGCCCTGATATCAGCCCCCGTTTTCCTCACTGGCTCAGCTCAGCAGTACACACACGCTGCCTGCCTGGCTCTGTGTCAGAGGCACTGGAACAGGGGGTTTAGAGGCCCATGGCCCCACTACTTTTTACGAGCTGTAAGGTTGAACAATGGAGGGGGGACAAGGTGGAGTCTTGAGGTGAAGAAATGTTCTGGGGTTGTGGCTTGGCAGATGGGGCAGAGCCTTAGGAAAAAGGGGTGATGTGGGGTTGGGACCTGAGGAGGTAGGGGGGAGTAATGAGCGAGGGGTCTTGGGGAAAAGGGTGTCACAGAGGTTCCACAGTTCAGATGCAGGTGGCACAAATGGCACATTGTGGCTCTCAGACTCTGTGGGCGGCTCTTTCATTTACACTGAGGTTTGAGTCCTGCTTTGGGCACCAGGTTTGAAAATGAAAATCCTAAACCACCCTTTGAAACAGCAAGTGCATCAGGACGTGTTATTTTCCCTGCCCCAAAGCAGACAGACCCATGGAGAAATGCCAGTGAGTCCAGGGTAATACTCCACTGAACGTTTACCTTTTTGACTTGCTAAACTCCCTCCCAACCTTGTGTGCTCCTAGAACAGGGCACTGAGCCTGAGACGAGAGGCCTACACTGCAAATTTACAGCCCTGTGAGCCTGAGTTAGTTGACCTGGACCAGCCATGGGTGTTTTATTGCAGTGTAGACATATGCTAACATTACATCTACACTGCCATTAACACACGCCTGGCTCTTGTCTGAAAGGCAGGATCAGCTGCTGCAGGCTTGTGCTGCAGGGTATAAAATTCTAGTGTAGAAGTTGGAGCTTAAGCCCAGCCTCTGAGAACTCAGGAGGGGCGAGAGTCTCCCAGCCTAGGCTACAGCCTGAGCCCGAATGTCTAGAGTGCAATTTTTAGCTCCACAACCTGATCCCCAGATGATCCAGGCCAGCCAAGCAGCAGGGCTTTTATCCCAGTAGAGAGGCACTCTAAGGGGTTGACTCCATTGCAATGTAAGCCCAGGCTTAGTAGATGTCATATCACAAGCTCCATGGTTTGTGAACTGAATGGTTGAGCATCTGCAATACCCAGGTTCAAAAGTGTTTAAACCATAGGAGCAGCCCCAGTGGGCTGGACACAAAGGCTCATCTAGCTCTGAATCTTGTCTTCTGACAGGAGCCAATACCAGGTGCCCTAAAATGCATTCAACAAGGTACCAAGGGGAGTCAAACCCAGGATCTTCTGTTTACACAACAGGTGGTTTAACCAACTAAGCCATAGTACTGGCTGCTATGTGAGGCCTTCTCTGTGCCCAGCCCTGATTCCCTGCCAACCCCCACCAAGTCCTGACAAGCTTTGCTTGTGTTTGGATTCTGTAAAGCAGAGGAGCAGATGACGTTTCACTCCCAAGGTGTGTGTGTGATTCTTTGGTCAGGTCTATGCTACAAAATTAGGTCAGTGTAACTGACCTATGTATGGCACCTTACTGGAACCTTGCTACATGTATATGATCCACTCCATGTAGCAATGTTCCAGTCAGCGGTAGGTAGTGGTATTCATGACAGGTCACCTGTTTTAATTTGGGGTGACCTGACCAAACATCTACTCTTCTATCGCTAACAATGCGGGCTGCATTTCAAAGCACTAGTCATTTACATATCCTCATTTATATAGCCTCATTTACATATCCTTCTCAGCAATCTTTAAAGTTGGGCCATGGGTCAGGTCAGTCTGTGAGTTCATTAACTCTTTCTGGCCCTGTCTCCTGTCAATGAGATTCTATATTTACACTCATAATGTCACTCCCTCCCCCTCTCTTTAAGGAGTCCTCCCCTCACTGGTGTGTAGAGAAAACAGTCCCTTGTGTAGGAGATTTGAAGCATCTTTCAGTGGAATTGTAAATGTCTTGTTCATACTTTCTGGGCACATGAAGTCTGAGACGTCGTCAAGGATGACATGCAAATCCTTTGTTTACAGTCCCCCTGGTGGTGACTTGTTACTTCAGTTGCTAATAATGTGGTCAGTCCTTGTTGACTCAGAGGAGTCAGAATTACAACATACTTCAGTAAAAAACATAGTGTAAAATCTCATAGACAATGTTGACGCACTCATTTTAACAGGACAATGATCTTCAGTAGATTATGAGTTTTCAAATGATACCTCACAAAGCATACTTTGTACAAACTATATCTTAACCATATAACAGTGGTAAATGGGGGGTTCAGGGCATTAGCTGGGGTACACTGTATCACAATTAGAGGATTGGATCTGATTTCAGCTGATGGACAGGTTTGCTAGGTTTTTACACATTATACAAGCCTCCCCATTCAGTGGAACTGCTGAACGTAGTGGAGATGGATGGATCCGAAAATATATTTCCATAAGAAAATATAAACCAGCTCCGAAACAAGCACCTGAATTTGAACCAGGGACCTCTTGATCTGCAGTGAAATGCTCCACCACTGAGTCCTGTGGCACTGGAGTCTAGGATCTTGGGGATTATGAAGGACACACCTTACTTCAAAGAGCTCCTGTTATCTTCCCAAGCATGGGTGGTTTAAAAATGGGGTTTTATTAAACGTGATATGTGCAGGTAAGTACCACACCTTACACAATCCCACCTGCTCAGTCTCACCACAGCACAACTGCTACTTACCTGGGACCACACCCTACTCCCTAGCTATGTGCAATTTAAACACACCAGCATTTCTCCAAACCCTCAAAGGATCATGGCACATGGAAACTCCCTATATCATTCATTAAGGAACTCTCAAATAATGGCAACCTGACCAGAAACACAGCACTCCTGGGAGTGTCAGCCACACTCCTGTGCCCTGCAGCAGAGTGGGGTCTGGGCAGCGAGCAGGGGCCGTAATGCTCTGGTCCCTGATATTCATTTTGCACAACTGTGGCTCAGTGAGAGAATTTTTGTCTCCCATCCAGCAGGCCTGGGCTTTATTCACAGCCAGTACCAAGCTGAGTTTTCTGAGCAAAGGCTGAAGGAACTGGGGGTGTTTGGTGTGGACAAGGGGCAATGAAGGAGAGAACGTGATAGTGGTTTTCACGTCCTTGAAAGGCTGCCATGAAAAAACATGGAGAAAAGTTGTTCTCTCTTGTCACAGAGGGCAGGACAAAAGGCAATGGGTTCAAACTATAGCACAGGAGATTTCGATTAAATGTCAGGAAAGACTTCCTAAGTATAAGAACAGTCAGAGAATGGAACAGACCTGCCCAGTTTGTGGCAGCTCGTTCACTGGAGGTTTTCAAAAGGAGGCTGACTCAACTTGACCCACTGGGCCCCACTGCTCTGTGGATCAGGACAATTATATAGACTCTGGCTACTAGGCCTTACAGCCCTGTAACCCTGTTGACTTTAGCCCTTGGTTCTCACTGCCTAGGGTCAGAGGGCTGCTGGAAGGAAGAGGTGCACTCACTTCACACTGGATAGAGTCCTCCCACCCCATCACAGGGAGCCAAATTTTTGTGTGGACACATGCACAAAGGTTGCCTTGTGTTGACATAACACTGCAGTGTAGATCAGGGGAGACTATGTGTGTGTATGGGGAGAACCTTCAGCTAACGAGGAAAAGTGTCTTCCCAAAACTGCAATTTCTGCTCCTTCTTTGTCTTCCCCAGAGCAGGAGACACCTCCAGAAAGTTTCCCTTTCAAGGGATCAATAATAAAATCAGTGAAAGTTCAGAATCAACATGGCCTGACATCACAATGTCAGTGCCCTAACCCAGAGCTAGCAATAATGGTCTTAAGCTGCAGCTGATTTGCAACAGCATTTCACAAGGAGGAGAAGGCAACAGGGTAATTGTCTGATTATTTGCTAGCTTGGGGTTCCAGTTCCTATTCAGTTCACACAAAACTGTCTGATTTCCCAGCTCATTCAAATGCACCGACCTGCAGCTGAAGCTCCCCTCTGCCCCTTGTTACCAACCCGGGCAGGAATGTTTCACATGGACACTGTCTGGAAGAGACGTGGGCATCGGTGCCAATTCCACCGGCAGCCAAGCTCCCCTCCCACTGCCCCAGTGCTGCAGGACCCACAGGACCGACTGGATGGGTCCTTCCAGTCTGACAGTGAACCGTTGCTTGTTGAGTGCAGCCTTTCAAGCCCCTGTGCACCCTCCCTGCTCTCATTTCATCCAAATCACATTATTCAGCTCTGCTGATGAGACCATCAGGTGGGACTGTGAAAACCCTCCTTAAAATCAAGATCTATCGTGTCTGCTGCTTCCCCCCTCAACGCTGGGCTGGGAACCTTGTCAAGGGAGGAAATTCGGTTGGTTTGGCAGGATTTCTTCTTGACAAATCCTCACGAGCTTTAATTTATAACCCGACACGTCTCAATTCTTAGTTTAACCATTTCTTCCAAATCCTTCAGGGTCAGTGATTGGCTCGACTGGTCTTTAATTCCCCCTTAGTGTCACTCTTTAAAAAGGGAACAATGTTTCCTCTTCTCCCGTCCTTCGGGCCCTTTCCCGGGCTCTCCCCTGAGTCTTGGACGGGACCCACCAATGGGTCCGGGGTCGCTCCAGCAGGGTCCTTATGTCTCTGAAGCAGGTCATGCCCCGGCGGCGGGTCTGGTGCTCAGAGAATGGGCCACAGAAGAGTCAGTTGCCCCCCGTGATGATCCGCGGGCCGCTTGGGGCAGAGCCCAGGTTTCTCTTTCACTCCCGCTGGGGCTGCAGGGGCCGGGGCGAGTCTAGAATTTTGGTAATATTTCTGTGATTCCAGCACATACCTCAGTTTCCCTCAATGCTTGGGATTACTACAATCCGAGTGTAAAGACTGGGACACATGAGGTGTTCTTGTTACATAGCTGTCATGGGGTTCACACAGAGAGTTCTCCTGGAACTAAAAGCATGTCTACACGACAAGTGCTAAGCTGAAAGTGGCCAGCCGAGAATTGTTCTGTAGACCTGGCTGTGTCTAAAGTGGGGGCAAGGCAGATCTAACTATGGCTACGTCTACACTACAGAGTTTCGTCAATGCTGTGTGTGTTGATTAAAGCAGGTTCTTCTTTGAGGGATGGTCCCTATTGAATTCCACTGAGGCTAATCCACATGCGCCATGCTCCCAGAGCCGGAGCTTTCTAACGTTATGGTGTCTGTGGGCTCACATGTGTGCCCTTGCCTCGCCTTGTGGTTTTGCCTGCGTCTTCAGTTCCCTCTTACCGCTGCCTGGTCCAAGTCAGCTTCGGCTGTCCCCTCACTGTGGTGATGCATTTCCTTTTCTTAGTCAGGATGTAACCCACAGGATTTAAAGCTCCCACCCCCTCCTCGTCCTTGTGGGTAGGCAGGGACAAGGGGCCCAACTTTACCCCTTCCTGGGCTCAGGGCCAGTATTCCTTCCTAGTATACTCCGGGCACTACAGGTCTGCAGGACCCTTGCCCAGTGAAAGAGCCTTACACAGTCATATCCTTAAACATGTGCATGTATTTATTAGCAACAAATCAACAGAATACACATGCCAAGCGTCTAATGCTCACCCCTCCAGCAAAGACAGCTGGTTGTCTCCTGGTGGCCAATCAGGATCTGCTCTCAACCCGGGTTCTGGCTTCTGCACAATAAGGTCAGGCAGAGGTAACAGTTCTGGCACCTTTGGTCTTGAGCTGTATCTTGGAGTTAAGTTCCAATGAGCCCATCTTCTGACCACCATTACATAGTTAAAATGAGGATTTCTGTCATCTATGCTTCAACCAATCATAGCGATGCAAAAACACTAACCAATCACTTTCACTATCCAGGGGTTCACATGCCTAAGGCCGCCTACGCATTCGCTTTTGTGTGTTTTTCAAAGTTAGTTAAAACTTCTCAAGGTCTGCTTATCTTTCTGCTTTGCTGGTGGAATACACTGTCAGAGTAAAATTGCTTAACCACCAGTAGATAAGGACTCTTTGTCTATTTAGAGTACATTTTCTAACTAATTAAAATTTCTTTAGTCACAGGAAAACATCCTACTTTTTATTTTCAGAGCGAAACTGCAGAAACTCAAGGCTAACTTATCCATTCTCTCCCCATTCTTATGACTTTTGAATACAGGCGTGTCATAAGTGTGAAGTAGCCTAGAATTATTGTTTACCTGTAAGGAGTTAAGCTAAAGGTAACCTGAGAGGTGGACAACTGACCAATGAGAAATTCCTCAGGAGACAAGGGACTTTAAGTTTCAGTTTCTCTCTGGGTCCCCTCTCTGTTCAACTCGGCTATGGGATGAACATCACAGCTATTTCTTTCTCTATAACTATAAGTTTCTATCAAGCACTGTAGTCAGTAAGTTTACTTTCTTTTTATCACTTGGAGGGTTCTCAGTGGTGAGTGTTGGTTGGGTGCTTCTTGATATAGTAAGCTTCAGCAGAGATATCAACAGTGGGAGAAAGTTGCCTCGGGGGAGAGGTTTGGTTTCTGAATCCTTTTTGTTGATTATGGTAGATGCTGTTCTATTGATGGTTATAAGGGATTTATTCCTTTCTTTTTTTCTTTTATTAAAATCTTTCTTTTAAGAAGCTGACTGCTTGTTTTCCATTGGGTAAGATCCTGGTTTTGGATCGGGCACGTCTCGCAGGATCAGATGAGGTTTGGTTTTTTTATTCTCTCAAGCTTTCCAGGGAAGGAAGAAGTTTGGGGGGTTAGTGGAAAGGGAAAGAAGGGTCCCAAACTACCCTAGACCTAGTTTGGTGGTGGCAGCGTACCAGCTCCAGATACAGAAGAAGTTGTGTTCTGGGGAAAAACATTTTAACCCAAGCTGGTAAAATAAGCTTGGGGGGGTATTTCTTTTTTCATGCGGGTCCCCACATCTGTACTCTAGAGTTCAGAGTGGAGAGGCAATCCTGACATGGTTGGCAGTGGTGGGATGAAATTTTGTGAATCTAAAAAACAGAATTTTGCAGAAAGCAGTTTAAATTTCCAACAGTTTTTTTCTAAGGTGAGACCTCTGAGCAAGTACAAAGCAGGTAATGGTGCTAAGTTAAACACCACAGGAGGTCACTCTGGTAAAACTTGTCCTGCAGGTTTTGAAGCTGTAGATACCTCCATGCTTTGTCTTTTTCAGCTGCCTGAGGGCAGGGAGCTGAAGCTTTTTTTGGTTTTTTTTAGAGGGTTTTCTCCTGCTGGATAGCAGAGAGTAGCCCAGGTTTGCAGTTAAGAGTTTAATAGGCTCATTAAGTGCTAGGCAACCATCCCAGGGGTCCCTGGGGGTGAGGGAAGAGAACTGGGCAGTTCAGTTTTCTGAGAATCAGTGTAGGGGGTCTTTCTCCCTCTGCTGGTAGGATTAAAACCCTGCTGAGAATTTTCCAAGTGATATTTTTGTAATTCAGTTTAAGGAGTCTAGTAGGCTGAGTATAGTCAAGCAGGAAAATGAGTACCGGTGGAGCAACTGCTAAGCTAGAGCTGGCTAAACTGGAAGCAGTAGAAAAAGAAAAAGAACATCAAAGGCTGATGGAGAGAGAGAAAGCAGCCCAAAAGAGAAAGGAAGTCGCCCATAAAAGGGCTATGGAAGCCCAGATTGAGAGACAGAAGCATGAACTGGCTGTTTTGGAGCTGCAGAGACAATTTCCTCCAGCTGCTCACTCCACTTCCCCAAAAATCCACAAATGGGAGCGACTGTGCCCACAGTATGATGAGTCCAATGACATTGCCGAATATTTCATCACCTTTGAGAGACTGTGCACTCTACGTAAAATCCCTGAAGATCAAAAGATGACCACATTGATAGCAAAATTGACTGGCCGAACTCTGGACATCTTCAATAAGATGCCTATTGAGGATGCTTCAAACTATGGTAAATTTAAGGATTTGGTTTTAAAACAATTTCAAGTTACACCTGACACTTACAAAGTAAAATTTAGAGCCCTTAAGAGAGGGGCTGGACTAAGTCATCTGGCTTACGTAAACCAGATGAAGGATCTGTTAGATAAATGGGTCAAAGGGAGGGGTGTAACTACCTTTGAAGGAGTATGTGATTTAGTTCTACAGGAGCAGTTCCTGATTATGACCAGTGATGATGTAAAACAGTGGTTATGGGATAAGAAAATGGACTCAGCAGAAAGTCTTGCCTCTTATGCGGATCAATATGAGCAGTCCCAGATTGCCAGAGAGGCGGGGAAAATCGGGACACAAGGGGGAGAGGTGGCAGAAAAAAAAACCTAATAGCAGTTGGAGTGGGTCCCAGAAGGGGCAACCCGGGACCACATCCTATCAGAGGGGGCAGCCCCAGACCCCCCTACCTCCCAAGGAAAACCTCAAACACCTCACCATTCCACACCACCAGTCCACAGCAACCAACCTCGCACCAGTGACCAGTCAGCTGGGCGATGTTTTAAATGTCATGAGCTGGGGCATATCCAGGTCAACTGCCCCAAGAACACCAACTGAATGCTGTGCATTACCCCGAAGTCACCCCCAAGGTCCTCAGTCCCAGATACCTCCCAGATACCCTCAGAGCGAAGGGAAACTGTGAGAGTGGGCGGAAAGAAGGTCAGAGCGTGAAGGGACACTGGAGCTCAGATGTCACTTATCCACCAATCCTTAGTGGACCCCAAGTTAATCAAAGTGTCAAAGTGACAATTCAACCCTTCAAGTCAAACTCTTTCGACTTACCTACAGCCAATCTACCTGTCCAGTACAAGGGCTGGTCAGGAATGTGGACTTTTGCAGTCTACAATAATTATCCCATTCCCATGCTGCTGGGGGATGATCTAGCCAATCATGTGAAGCTAGCCAAGACGGTGGGAATGGTCACCCGCAGCCAGGCTAAGCAAGCTTGCACACCTATCCCTGTTCATGAGCCTTCCACTAGGGGCCGAACTGGGTTACCAAAGATCCCGACGACGATGGTGGAGCCGGATTCCCTACCAATGACTGGAACAGCCATAGAGGATCCAGTCCCAGAGACCCAGCCCAAGCCAGTCTCCGGACCAGAACTGGTGAAGCAACCAACACCTGAACCATTGCCAGCACTGAGCCCAGTGCTTGCAACCCCATCTACCACTCCAACACCAGAGGGCAACGTCGAGCTGGCACCGACAGCAGCAGCTACACTAACCCAAGAGGCTCAGCTGGAGCCTGAAATGCAACCAGGTGCACCAACGGAGAGCGGTCCACTGCCAAGGGAAACAACCACATCACCTCCATCACTTCCCGAGGAACCCAACCCAAGTCCACAATCCAGTGAGGATCTCATATCTCCGGCAACAAGAGAACAGTTCCAGGCCGAACAGGAAGCAGACGAAAGCCTCCAGGAAGCTTGGACGGCGGCACGAACCAACCCACCGCCTCTCAGCTCTACCAATCGATCCTGGTTTGTGGTCAAAAATGGACTTTTATACAAGGAAACTCTTTCTAGGGGACACCAGGAAGACTGGCAGCCTCAAAGACAGTTGGTAGTTCCAGCTAAGTACCGGGTAAAACTCCTGAGCTTAGCCCATGATCACCTTAGTGGGCGTGCTGGGGTGAACAGAACCAAAGACCATGTGGGGAAGTCATTCCACTGGGGGAGGGGGATGGGCAAGGACATTGCTGATTATGTCCGGTCTTGTGAGGTGTGCCAAAAAGTGGGAAAACCCCAAGACCAGGTAAAGGCCCCTCTCCAGTCACTCCCCATAATTGAGGTTCCATTTCAGCGAGTAGCTGTGGATATTCTGGGTCCTTTCCAAAAAAGACACCCAGAGGAAAGCAGTACATACTGACTTTCATGGATTTCACTACCCGATGGCCAGAAGCAGTAGCTCTAAGCAACACCAGGGCTAAAACTGTGTGCCACGTATTAACAGACATTTTTGCCAGAGTGAACTGGCCCTCCGACATCCTTACAGATTCGGGAACCAATTTCCTGGCAGGGACCATGAAAAGTCTGTGGAAAGATCATGGGGTGAACCACTTGGTTGCCACCCCTTACCACCATCAAACAAATGGCCTGGTGGAAAGGTTTAACGGAACTTTGGGGGCCATGATACGGAAATTCGTAAATGAGCACTCCAATGATTGGGACCTAGTGTTACAGCAGTTGCTCTTTGCCTACAGGGCTGTACCACATCCCAGTTTAGGGTTCTCACCCTTTGAACTTGTGTATGGCCGTGAGGTTAAAGGGCCATTACAGTTGGTAAAACAGCAATGGGAGGGGTTTACACCTCCTCCAGGAACTAACATTCTGGACTTTGTAACCAACCTACAAAACACCCTCCGAACCTCTTTAGCCCTTGCTAAAGAAAACCTGAAGGATGCTCAGGCAGAGCAAAAGGCCTGGTATGATAAACATGCCAGAGAACGTTCCTTTAAAGTAGGGGACCAGGTGATGGTCTTGAAGGCGCTTCAAGCCCATAAGATGGAAGCGTCATGGGAAGGACCCTTTAGGGTCAAGGAGCGCCTGGGAGCGGTTAACTACCTCATAGCATTCCCTAACTCAACCCTAAAGCCTGAAGTGTACCATGTTAACTCTCTAAAGCCTTTTTATTCCAGAGAATTAAAGGTTTGTCAGTTTACAGCCCAGGGAGGAGATGATGCTAAGTGGCCTGAAGGTGTCTACTATGAAGGAAGCAGTGACAATGGCGTGGAAGAGGTAAACTTCTCAATGACCCTCGGACGCATGCAGCGCCAGCAGATCAAGGAGCTGTGCACTAGCTTCGCACCACTATTCTCAACCACCCCAGGACAGGCTGAACGGGCATACCACTCCATTGACACAGGTAATGCCCACCCAGTTAGAGCCCAACCTTACCGGGTGGCTCCACACAGCAAAGCTGCTATAGAACGGGAGTTCCAGGACATGCTACAGATGGGTGTAATCTGCCCTTCTCACAGTGCATGGGCATCTCCAGTGGTTCTAGTCCCCAAACCGGATGGGGAGATATGCTTTTGCGTGGACTGCCGTAAGCTAAATGTGGTAACTTGCCCAGACAACTATCCAATGCCTCGCACAGATGAGCTGTTGGAGAAACTGGGATGGGCCCAGTTCATCTCCACCTTAGACTTAACCAAGGGATACTGGCAAGTACCATTAAAGGAATCTGCCAAGGAAAAGTCAGATGAGATGCTTTCTGAGTTTAGGATTAATTTCAGGAAATGTGGCATCCTTATGGCAGGCTTCACTTTTGGGTTCCTACATGTCCTGATTCGCACCTGACAGTAGCTCCCTCCCCAATCTACTTTCTCCCTGAGTGTTTGGTTGAGATTTAGACCCAGAATTGATCCCCTTCTCTCTCTCTCCTGTGGGGAAAGGTTTGGGGGAGATTCAGTTCTTTCTTTGTTTGATCTCTCCATCACTTAGTTTTGTTTGTTCTCCCCCCTCTCCGCTTTCTTCTATTCCTCTCTGAGGTTTTCTTTTTCTCTGGCAAAGCAAGTTACCTATGTCTGGTTTCTCTCTCTATCCTAGCAGGTGATGGGATGGTGAATGAGGAGGAGAATCCTCAACAAGACGATGCTGAGCAAGTAGAAGCACATGGGATGTTAGCAGAAAGATCCAAAGGGAATGTTTCCTGGAGTTGTGCACAGGCAAACGCCTGTGAGAATCAGCACAGACCAGTGGGAAAGTTCAGTAGAGGCTCAGACCTTATTGGACATGAGAGAATCAATGCTCGAGGAACACCCTACATCTGCCTGAAGTATGGGAAAACCTTCAAACATAACTCAGGCTTTCTAAGACATCAGAGAGTCCACCCTGGAGAGAGACCATACACATGCCCTGACTGTGGGAAAAGCTTCATTCGGAGCTCATTGCTTAAAACGCAGCAGAGAATGCACACTGGAGAGAGACCCTACAGATGTACTGAGTGCGGGAAAGGCTTCCGTGAGAGTTCCATGCTTATTACACATCAGAGAACCCACACAGGAGAGAAACTGTACATGTGTCCTGAGTGTGGGAAAAGCTTCATTCGGAGCTCAGAGCTTAAAAGGCACCAGAAAATACACACTGGGGAGAGACCCTACACTTGCTCTGAGTGTGGGAAAAGCTTCATTCAGAGCTCAGAGCTTACTAAGCACCAGATAATCCACACTGGAGAGAGACCCTACACATGCCCTGAGTGTGGGAAAAGCTTCAGTCGCAGGTCATACCTTATCCCGCATCAGAGAATTCACATAGGGGAAAAACCCTACACTTGCCATGAGTATGGGAAAAGCTTCTATTGGAGCTCAGAGCTTGTAATACATCAGAGAATCCACACAGGAGAAAGACCCTATACTTGCTGTGAGTGTGGGTAAAGTTTCATTCGGGGCACACAGCTTAATAAGCACCAAAGAATCCACACTGGAGAGAGACCCTACAGATGTACTGAGTGCTGGAAAGGCTTCCATGAGAGTTCCATACTTATTACATATCAGAGAACCCACACGGGAGAGAAACTGTATACGTGTCCTGAGTGTGGGAAAAGCTTCACTCGGCGCTCCAGCTTTAAAGTTCATCAGAGAATCCACATAGGTGAGAAACCCTTCACTTGGTGTAAGTGTGGGAAAAGCTTTACTTAGAGTGCATTGATTAAAAGGCACCAGAGAATCCACACTGGTGAGAGACCCTACACTTATTATGAGTGTGGGAAAAGCTTCAGTCAGAGCTCAGAGCTTGTGTCACATCAAAAAATCCACACAGGAGAGAAGCCCTAGTCATGCCCTGTGTGTGGGAAAGACTTCAGCCATAGTTCACACCAGCTCGAAAACTGCCTCCTTCCCACTTCTCTGTAGGCTGCTGGGATGTTATTAATATGAACTGAGACCGTATCGATCATTGTTGCCTCGCTGTTATATATTGGCAGCAAATATTGTACAAAGGTTGTCGTGTGAGGTGTCTATGACCAGGTTATGATTTGCTGGTTATAAGTATACTAGCTGTATGCATGTACCATTTCTGTATTTGAAGTTATGAACATGGGCTATGTACTTATATCTCAAATGTATTTGATTCCAAGGAGCCTCAGTGATTCATTTAGTCAGCTTCTTGAGGAAGGACTATTCTCAGTAAGTGCCCAGTCAAGGAAGACTTAACTGACAATGAACTCTGAGAGACGCCAACCCACATCTGAGCTTTCCTGGGAACCTTCAAACTAAAATGTAAACAATGGCCAGGAAACTGAGTCACACATGGACATGTGACTTCCCCATTTGACTCCAGAATCCACCTTTTGCTGTGATTTTCCACAGTCAGAACAGAGGGTTTTCTTTCCATGGGCACGAAATATAAAAGACCCTGAAAACCCCTCCCTTTTGTCTTCACTCCTGCTTCTGATCTCTAGGGGGACTTGGCTCCAAAGTGAAGGGCTGAACAAAGGACTGAAAGACCCGGACCGGCTGTGAACGTGCTGCAGAGAATTGATTTGAATCTGCAGTTTATTCCATCACTGCAACGTGTCTGAACAAAGAAGTTTGCCGTTACTGTATGTAATTGATTCCATTGAACCAATTTTAACTCTTCTCCCTATCTTTTTTTCTTTGATGAATAAAACTTTAGTTTTTAGATTCTAAGGGATTGGCATCAGCATGATTTGTGGGTAAGATCTGACCTGTATATTGACCTGTGTCTGGGGCCTGGTCCTTTGGGATCAGGAGAATCTTTTTGCTTTTACTGGGGTGTTGGTTTTCATACCCAGTCATTCCGATAACGACTGACACCGGTGGTGTTACTTGGAAAGTGGAAGTGACAAAGAGTCCTGTGGCATCTTAAAGACTAACTAAAGTATTGGAGCATAAGCCCTCTTGGGCTAATACCCACTTCATCAGATGCATGCCTGCATGGGAAAGTGGAGTGTCTAAGGAAATAGCTTGTGTGACTTATGGTTAGCCTGTGGAGTAAAACCAAGGTCCTCTCTCTTTGGCTGGTTTGGTGGCCTTTAGAGTAAAGGAAACCCAGCCTTGGGTTATCACTGCCCTGCTCTGAGCAGTGTGTCCTGAATTGATACTCTCAGAAGTGTCCCAACAAGGGCAGCATCGTTACAGCTGCACAAAGCTCTTGGCTGCCTCATGGCTCAGCAGGGACATGCGGCCACGCTCCCCGAGCCTGAGTCATGTCTGCAGCGTGGACCCCCGGGCTGATGGAGCACAGAGCCACATAAGTCAATGGCAAGTCGAGTCGGCAGCCTCGGCTCTTTTCCCTGAGAGCCACACAGAGTTGCCAAGTGTCCTCAAAGCCTCCCTGGTGTTCTCCCACAGCAGCCGCCTGCTAGTGTGGTGGGAAAAGGGACAAGGAAGCACTGCTGCCTCGGGCCGGGACACCACACACAGGCCTGTCTCTTGTCTTCAACCCAGATGGCTCCCTGGAAGGCCACCACCTCAGCCACCTCTTATCATGTGGCCTAGGCTCTTGGTGCTCTGCTGATCACGGCCTCGCTTGAAAGCTCAGAGCAAAAAGGAACAAGAACATCCCCACTAGAGGATGGTTTCAATCGATCAACCTCTGTGTTATGGGCCCAGCACGCTTCTGCTGCGCCACTCTGCTGCCTCTTGAGTGACAGTATCCAGCACCCAGACTCCAGCATCCACACTAGCATCCTATGCGCTTTAGAATAGGCAGGCAGTTCCACAGGCTGCTAGGCAACAGCCCTGGCATCAGCAAACATGTGTCTCTATGGTGCAGTTGGTCAGCATGTTTGGCTGTGAGCTGGCAGGATGGTGGTTCGAGCTCACCCAATGATGGGTGTGATCCATTTCTTCTCAAGACTTGCTGACAGACTCCAAGGCCGCTCTGTGAGACACATCACTTTTATAGCAGCTTCCCTCTGTTAGGCCCAAGAATTGATCCAGGGGATTCTGGGTAGTCCCTGAGAAGAGTTGCAGATGAATCTGCACTCTTCCTGACCCTGAGAGAGAGCTGCATTCTAAACATCTTTTACCAAATGTCCTTCACTCCCTGTTAAGTGGAGCCTTAATGTCAACAGCTCTCTGTTTTGTCTCACTCCCTGTTTTTCTGTTTTATTTTGTTATTAGATTATTTATCTTTTCTGTCTCCTGGTTTCTGGTACTAGTCAAATGTATTGATAAGAAAATATTGAAACAACTTGTATTGTTTTAACTTGTAATGAAATATTAGAAGTTTCTTACTAACGAAGGGGGGAGGTGGGTTGCTTGGATGAATAATTTGTGACGTAACGAAACTGTCTATAAAAATCTACTAGTTGTTAGAATGGGCAGCTGGTTCTCTTGGGAGACGGGCTGCTCTCTATTGTTGTGTGCACTCTTCAATAAAGAGCCTATTATCAGATCTTGCTGGTGTTGCCTGTCTCTTTGCGGTCAGACAACGAACCAGGCCAGTCTGGGTTAGAGTCCCTGACACCTCTCATGCAGATCTGTCCCAGATTCAAAATCTGGGTCTCTGTGTCCATTGGTCCTTCAGGCTTCTTTTTCTCTGGGTGTTGTCCCAAGGCTGCAGAGAGGGTGTTCCCAAAAGAAGGTGCTGGCTGCTAACCCCCAAGGCCCTCAATATGTCTGATCATCTTTAGTCAGCCCACTTGACACCTTTGATTGTCCTTGCTTCTGGCTCCCATCCCCTCTTCAACCATTGCAGCTCTCTGGTGGTGCCTGCCTTCTTCGCCTTGCTCATTCACACCTCATTCATTCAACAGGGAAATTGATTACAAAGTGGGGGGAAGATCTTATTCTGCTCCTAGTGAAAAGACATTTTTCTTCTACCTTAATTATCCTACCTTAAGGGGCTATAACATATTACCAAAGTTTAACAGAGTTTCTAACACAAGGTTATATGAACAGTTAACACAAAAGTCATATAAAAATTACACAAAATACAGAGGTTTATCTACACTATGCAGTGGAAGTCTGCTGGCCTGTAACTTGAAGTCTGTGGCTCGAATCCATTCTCTGCTCGCCATGTGCTTCTTTCTTTTTGCTCTGGGTCTTCAAGCAAGGCGGCCGTCTGCCAGGGATCTTCCCAGCACCTCTGGCTGCCTGAGCGGAAGACAAGAGCTTTGAGCAGCCAACAGGGAAGTGGGAGGGAGGCAGTCTTTGAGCCGACGGTGTCTCAGCCATTTCTCCCTTGCTGCTTGTGGGGAGGCAGGAAGGGAGTGAAATGGGGTCATCTGAAGATTTTGCACTTTGAATTAAGCCGAAGTCCACGGCGTGGCTGCTCAGAAACAGGCTTTTGTGGAGCGACTCCCTCGCCGCCACACACACACACACACACACACACACACACACACACACACACACA
>ML677396.1:60580-86599 GCA_007922305.1 Dermatemys mawii | reverse complement strand
CACACACACACACACACACACACACACACACACACACACACACACACTTCCAGCCAGCAGGTGAACCCACAGTGTCCAAGAGCAGGGGTCTCCAAACTATGGCCCAGGGGCTGGATCCGGCCCACGGTATTGATGTTTCTGGCCCCCCAGCTAGGGTGAGGAGACAGCAAGTGTAAAAAAATCGGGACAAGCAGTGGGGGGGGGTAATAGGAGCCTATATAAGAAAAAGCCCCCCAAATCAGGCCTGTCCTTGCAAAATCGGGACATCTGGTCACTCCACCCCCAGCTGAGCAGGCACATGGAGAAGCTGCCACTGCCCCCCCTCCCAGCTGATGCCCGCGGCCCCTTATGCGGAGGGGTGAGTGCCCTTGCAGTGCAACTGGAGGAGCAAAGGAAGGGTTGAAGCAGCGGCCTGCGAAGTCCCTTCAAAAATCGAATATGGCCCTCATCTCAAAAAGTTTGGAGACCCCTGTCCAAGAGGGACGCCTTTGTGATGGCAAATGAGGAACTTCACAGCTCCCAGCAGACCTTGAGGAGCCCACGAGGAGCATGCCTTCAGTGGCAGGCCTGGGGGAGCATAACTCTCCCCTTTTGATTAACAGCTCTACTCACTGACCCACGATACCGCAGAGACACCCACCAGCAGCTGGTTTGCCAGGGCCCCTGCCCAGCACCCTGCACCGCTTCCTGCCAGTGCCAGAGCTCACAAGGCACTAGCTTGGTATGGGTTGTACATGGCACCTGTAACACATTTGCAAGGCACCACCAGGAGCTACACTCCTAACCTCCACTCTACCTGGCAGATGCCTCGGCCAGCTTAGCCACGGTGCTGCTGTCTGAGACTTTTCTCCTAACTGCCCCATTTTTCATCAATGACAATCAGAGGAAGGTGACAAGAGAATAACTCTCCATTTCCTGCAAGCCCAGCAGAGATTGGCTGTCAGGGTCTCTGTGCAGAGACATCCCCGGCAAATCACAAGAACGTGTGGTACTGGATTGCGTGTTGCAGCAATTGTCTTGTCAATGCCAGTCACAGCAGCCTGTTGATCAACTCCAGGCTCATGATTTGATTCTTTCTATTGCTCCTCTTCAAAGAAGCCTTTTCCTTAGCAGCAATTACGTGGATTGCCAAGGGAGGTCTCTTCTGCTTCCTAGGAAGACACAGGAAATGTGATGAGAGGAGACAAAAGCCCTACAGCAAGGCCCCACTAGGAGTTGAACCCAGGACCTCCTGTTTACAAGGCAAGGGCTTTAACCAGCTTAGCCATGGTGCCTGTCTCTAGAAGGAGCTTGTAACTGTTCCATTCATGATTTCAGATCTGTTGGTCTTCAGCACAGCTCGAAATAGAGTCTCAATCAGCTCAGCTGTTATACAGTGAAGACAAAACAGGTCAAATGGTACCTGAAACCCTTAACCACCCCATCAAGTACCAGCACTTGTCACTACCCTTGCTCAACACTACTTAGAATTTTTTTGGAGTCAATCCTTGCCTTTATTAACCTAGGAGAGAGGGAGAAAAGCAGCAGAAAAGAGCTCTAATGGTGTAATTAGTTAGTACACAATATTTATAGGGCAGTGCTGAAAAGAGACAGGCTGAGGTTGTGAGTTCAAACCTCACATAGAACACTTGGTTTTCATTAATCAAATGGCTTTACCCACTTATTTGATCCTATGGAATCTAGAATTTGATCCCAGTGGACACTGAAGAGGGGAGGAATCAAAAATGCCCCCTTCACTTATTACCTCCTCTGCAGAGTGCAGGTCAGAAACCACAAATCTACAATCCTTTCTCCCTCACCAGCCCTTATGTCAAGATCTCTCAAGCAGAGCCTAGAGTCCTGCCCACCCTTTGAGCCCCGCAACACCTTTCAATCTTTGCTTCCTGAACCCTCATTTCTAAATGCTAAAATCCCCGTTGCGGAGGAAGAGGAACAAGGGAGCCATCAGTCTCTGTGGCTGAATTACAGTAGACTCTCGATTATCCAGGATTGGGTTAACCAAGACGTGGATTAACCAGGATGTCAAAAAAAAAAAGTGTACCTCACAGGGCTGGCTCTGACTTTGTTGCCGCCCCAAGCACAAAAAGAAAAAAAACCACCAGGGTGCAGGGCAGCCAGTGAACCAACACCCCCTCCCCCAGCACAGGGTGGCTGGTGAGCCAACCCCTCCTGCCCTATATTTCCCATACCACTTCCACCACCGGAAACTCCCTCCAAGAGCCTGCAACTCACCTTTACCTCCCCTGTCCTCCCCCAAAACTCCACATCCCCTCCCATCTCCAAAGTACCTTGCAGATCTTATACCCCCTCCCTGCACATCCTCTCCCACCCCCAAACTCCCACAGCCTGCACCCCAACTGAGAGACTGCATCCCAGACCCCTCCCAACATCCAGAATCCCTCCCAGAGCCTTAGGCAGGTGGGGTGGAGTTTGGGGGCAGCCAGACTCTGAGCACCACCAAAGTTTCTACAAACCTACCACAGTGGGCTGGAGGAACAAATAAGTAAGAGAGGACTACCGCCACCCCTGGGTGAGCTCAGACCACCAGCCTTTTGATTAACAGCTAAAAAACACCCGTTGACCTATTGCTCCACAGAGACACATACATAGCTTGTAAGGCTGCTGCCTAACATCCTGCACATCTGCCAGACAGCGCTAGACCTGGCAAGGTGCTAGTTTGGATGCTGCAGGCATTTAGTGAATGGCAAATAGTGAGAAGCTAGCAGAGTAGTGCAGTGACAATGTGCTGGCCCTGTAAACCAGAGATCAATGGATCAAAGCTGTTCTCTGCTAGGCAGGTGCTGGTTCCTTTTCTGCCTCAAGTGAGGTGGGACCAGCAGAGCGCCAGGAGCCCAGGCCATGAGGCAAGAGGTGTCTGTTTCCCCGGCACCTCTGGCTGCCTGGGCTGAAGGCAAAAGGTTTCTGGTGAGAGCCTCCTGTCTCTCCATAAGGCAGTAATGCCCAGCTGAAGGTTTTGCACTTGAATTAACCCGAGCCCACAGCGTAGCTGTACAGAGACGGGCTTTGTGATGCGACCCCCACAGTCTTTGGGCTGACAGGTGAAGCCACAGTGCCCAAGAGGGATCCCTTCATGGTAGGATAAGGGGGACTTCAGAGCTCCCAGCAGACCCTGAGGAGCCACCTTCAGGGACATCCCTGGGGGAACAAACCCCCCTCTTTTCAATTAACAGCTGAACTCACTGACCCACGATACCACAGAGACACCCACCACCAGCTGGTTTACCAGGGCCCCTGCCCAGCACCCTGCACTGCTAACTGCCAGTGCCAGAGCTCACAAGGTACCAGCCTGGAGCCAGGGCCGCTAGGTGCTGCTCAAAGAAAGGCAGCAGAGTGACACAGTGGAAGTGTGCTGGGCCCCTAACATAGAGGTCGATTAATCAAACCCTTCTTCTAGCACTGGGCCTCCCTCTTCTTCCTACACTGGGCCTTCCATCAAGGGGGTTGATCACACAGCGCCGAGAGACTGACCTGTGATGCAGGAGGTAGCTGACACTCACAGCCAGCTGGGGAGTTCCCAGAAGTTATTAAGGGACAGAGACTTCTAAAAGCCCTTAGTGACAAGGGTTCAGGGGTCTCCAAGGCCAGTAAGGCGGTCACTGCATCCTCGCCATACCCCTGGGAGTCAGTTCACTGTGTTGCTTTGATCTAGAGCTCTGACCCTGGGTCTGCCCCACCTGGTTACTCCTCACAAGCTGACCTGACCCCCCTTCCAGCACCAGATTCACCCCCTAATCATCCCACTGCCACTCAGAGCCACAGATGTGGAGGTGCTGGAGGAGGGAGCTGTGTCTCTAGGATGGGGTTCTTCTCTGAAGATGGCTGGCAGAAAGGTGGTGCTCAGCTCTGTCAGGGGCCTGCCCAGTTTCCTCACTGACAGGGGATGCCGACATTTCTGTGAGGTGCGTAAAGTGGGTATTTGGCTTCCAAGCTATCGTGAGGTATGTGCATTTATGAGACACAGTTTCCATCTTGCCTTCAGTGGGGTAATGAATAAGGCATTAGCTTCCGAAGCCAGAAATTGTGATTTCAAGTCCCATTTGGGGTAAAAAACCCTTTCTCTTTCCAATACATTACAAAGAAAGCTCAGTCTTAGTTTCACCCAGGGAGATGTTTGAGGAGAAAATACTGCTTCCTAGGAACAATCCCCCAGAGAAATCATCTTCCACTGAAAAAAGGCTCTCTAGACCCATTAGTGGCAACCAGTTAACCCTAGTGTTTGTCTGAGAATCGTGTGAAGGGGGGTGTTTACTTGAACACCTCAATGAGCAAATCAGACAGAGGAAGGTGGTTGTGAAGAAACTGATTCTATCTGGAGGCAGAGCAGACCCTCACAATGAGCAACGGTGTAAAATGAGCTTCAAATTTGTGTTAGTGTTTGAGGGCTGATCCCTTCACCCTCCTTTTTCTTGATCCTTCTCACATGAACAGAGAGCAGCAAGACCCAAAGTCTGAAGGTGGAAACAATCTGTTGTTTATTGGGCTAAATATTCAGCAATCGATCATTTCAATTCCCTTCCTCAGTGTCCCCCTTCCCAGTTCTGATGGCACAGAGCCCTGCCTGTGTCTCTCCTCCCATCCCCCGCCTTAGCAAAACGTGATTCCAATTCCATGCTGCCTGACTGACCGCAAACTATAGAGTAAATATAGGCCATGGTTACACTGGCACTTTATAGCGCTATAAAGCCCCCACGAGCGCTATAACCTACTCCCCGTCCACACTGGCAAGGCACTAATAGCGCTATAACCGTGGAGTTATAGCGCTATTATAAATCCACCTCCTCATGGGGAATAAGGGCTGTAGCGCAGCTGCTGTAGCGCTACAGCAAGAATGTGGACACCCACTGCGCTACAAGTAATCTCTGGAGATGCCTAGAGCCATTTAAGGCAATTGACGTCTCTTCCCTTTGTTTTGAACTCGGCTGGAGGAATGCGGAAGTACCTCTTTAGAGTTTCTCTCTTAACTCGGCAGATAAGCAATGCAAACGTTTAAGGAGGGAGCCTGTGTGAAAACAAAGCCCCCTGTGAACGGAGGCTCACTGACAGGCTTTCAGAAAAACGGAAAAACCACTGTCTCTCTCCCTCCACATACACACAACGCGTCCCCCCTCACCCCCCTCGTTTAAAAAGCACGTTGCACCCAGCTGAATGCTGGGATACCTGCCCTAATGCGCTGCTCTTAATGCCGCATTAAGTGCCCCAAATGTGGCCATGCTATACCGCAGGAGCATCTGAGTGTGGACATACAATAGCGCTATACATATTCCTGTATAAGGGGACCGCTATAACCTATAGCGCTATAATCTTGTAAGTGTAACCATACCCTTAGTCTATATATATATAAAAAAATCTGCTTTGTCTCCAGACAGATGCACTCTCTTTCAAAACCACCTTGCTCTTTCTGTCTGCTTTGTCCATTGATGTGTTGGAGTAAAGACTCCCCTTCACTCTATTCACAGACAAACATTAGTATTAACTGGTTGCTATTGATGGGTCTAGAAAGCACTTGCCCAGTGGAAGGTGACATTTCTGGGGGATTGTTCCCAAGATCCAGTTCTTTGTGTTCTAACATCCACCAGATTCCTTGGTGAAAGTAAGACCAAGGTTTCCTTGCCATATGAAGGAAGGATGGGACTTAACCCTTCAATCCCTCGTTTTGGAAGTCAGTGCCTTATCCATCAGGCCACTGAAGTGCAGATGAAGGAGGGATGGATATTTCCTCTCCTAAATGCACATTCCTCACATTCACTTGGAAGCCAAATACCCACTTTATGTGCTTTACAGAAATGTCTGCATCCCCTGTCACCATGGCAACTGAGCAAGTCACAGACAGAGCTGAGCACCACCTGTGGTTCACGTACTGTCTAGAAGAGTGTGGGGGCTGCACCACAAAAGCCTTTCTCCAAGGAGCCACACCGGGGACTCGGGTTTAATCCAAGTGCAAAATCTTCAGTTGGGCTCTGCTGCCTCAGGGAGGGACAGGAGGTGCTGACCACACACAGGCCTCTCGCCTTCAGCCCAGGCAGCCAGAGGCGCCAGGAGCTCCCTGGCAATCCGGCACCTCAGTCACCTCTTGCCTCATGGCCTAGGCTCTTGACGCTCTGCTGATCGCTGTCTCGCTTGAAGGCCCAGGGCAAAAAGAAACAAACACCTGCTAGTTTTGATCTATTAACCTTTGTGTGATGGCCCCAGGACACTTCCACTGCACCACTCTGCCAGCTTTTTGCTTATAGCACTCTGCACCCAGCAACCACACTAGCACCTTGCAAGCTCTAGCACTGGCAGGCAGATGCACACAGTCCTAGTCAGCAGACTTGGTAACAGCATCATTGTATTCATGTCTCTGTGGTGCAACAGGTCAGTGCATGTGGCTGTTAACTGAAAAGTTGGTGGTTCGAGCCCATCCAGAGACGAGTGTAAGCATATACTACTTTCTTGCTTTTTGACATTCCTCAGAGCCTCAATCCCACTAAGGCTGGTTTGTAGAAACTTTTGTGATGCCCATTGCCTGGGCCTCCCCAAACGCCACCACCCTTACACACCTGCCTAAGCCTCTAGGAGGGAGTTTGGGTGTGTGTGGGAGTCTGGAGTGCAGGCCCTGGGCTGGGGCAGGTGATTGGGGTGCAGGAGACATGCAGGGTGAAGGCTCTGGAAGGGAGTTTTAGTGGGGTGGGGAGGAAGTCTGGGTTGTAGGCTGTGGGAGGGAATCTGGGGGTGGGAGGGCATGTGAAGGGAGGGGTGGGAAAGGGATGGGGCTGTAGGTTCTGGGGAGAATTTGGAGGTGGGAGGGGGTGTGGGAAGGAGGTGGCGGTGCAGACCCTGGGCTCGGGGTGCAGGATCTGGGAGGGAGTTTGGTGGTGGGAGGGGGTGGGAAATGGGTGGGGTTGCAGGCTTGGGGAGGGATTTTGGGGAGTGGGAGGGGGTGAGGTGGAGGCTCTGGGAGGGAATTTGGTGGCAGGAGGGGGGTGGGAAAGGGGTGGGTGCAGGTTCTGGGAGGGAATTTGGTGGGGGTGGGGTGGGGGTGCAGGCTCCGGGAGTGGGGGTGAAGCACTTGCCTGGGGCTCCTAGGCAAGATGGGCCGGGGGACCTTCATGGGCTGCTATCCCCAGGCACCACCCCTGCAGCTTCCTATTGGCCACAAGGAGCTTGGGGTAGGAGCAGGTGAGTGGACCCGGACCCACCCTGCTCAGGGGCCACAGGAAGGGGTCGGCAGCCACGTGGAGCAGGCAGAAAGCTGCTCAGCTCCGCTGCACTGCTGGTAGGGGGTGGCGGTCCCGGGCTTTTTTAACTCACCCGGGGGATGTGCGGGGGAAGCACCTGGGGCAGAAGGTGGGGCCGAGGGAGAGACCAGGCCTCAGACACTGCTAGAGCCGGGCCCAGGACCCGGAATATTCCTGGTGCCCAGGCCCCCCGAGCCCATAAAACTCAAAGTCAGTGGCCCGGGGGTACATTCGGCCTGTCCAGATTGAACCCAGTTTGCAGTTAAAGGTAGAGAAAGGAGCTGGAAAGGCAGATGCAGCCTTTAAGACAGCAGAGGCTGCGGGTCGGGAGTGAGGGGCACTGGTAGATCGCTGACTGGGAGACCAGGGCTGGGGTATCAGGGGCTGCAGACTCAGAGTGGGGGACACCAGCAGAACAGTCACTGGGGAGCCCAGAGCTGGAATACGAGGGGCTGCGGGTCAGGAGTGAGGGGCACCGGTAGAGCGGATTTCACATCTACATCTATAAAGACTGAAGGGTTTCCCAACTGTGTCTATTGATAAGTGAATTCTTACCAAACACAAAAGGATCAAACTAAACTTCCTTTTACATCTTCTAGGCTCTTCCCTGTCTCTGGAGGTGATAGATCAGGTGATAGACCCTTTCTAACAGCCCCACATTGCCTGATCTCGTTTGGGATGTGACAGTTCGCTTCCCAGCTTATGGCTGCCTCTGCTGCTTAGCCAAAGGCGTTGGCCTAAGAACAGGGCCTTTGACTGTCCCAGTGAGAGAAGGACTTTACACAGGTTCTTTTTTTATATCTCTCTAACTAGCTAAATGATAAACATAGACCAAAATTCTTGATGTAGAGGCCTTTACAGACAGGCCTGAATATCTACATCCTAACCTGGGGGAGAGGGGTGGTTATGGGCCCCCAGGGATGACACTGAAGTCATGCTCCTCGGGTGTCCTCAGGGTCTGCTGGGAGCCATCATGTCCCCCTTTTGCTGCCTTGAAGGGGTCCCTCTTACCCACTGTGGGTTCACCTGCTGGCTGGAAGAGTGTGGGGGGCCATGCTGCAAAAGCCCATCTCTGAGGAGCCAAACCAGGGACTCGGGCTTAATCCAAGTGCAAAATCTTTAGCTGGGCACTGCTGCCTCAGGGAGGGACAGGAGACCCTCACCACGCACAGGCCTGTCTCATGCTGTCAGTTCAGGCAGCCAGAGGTGCCAGGTGCTCCCTGGCAATCCACCACCTCAGCCACATATGCCTCATGGCCTGGGCTCTTGGTGCTCTGCTGGTCGCCACCTCCCTTGAAGGCCCAGAGCAAAGAGAAACAAGCACATAGCTAGGTGAGGCAGTGCTTCCTCGTTCCCTTTGCCCATCCACACCAGCAGGCAGCTGCTGCAGCACAACACAAGGGAGTGTTGCCTGCTCCCCAGTAACCCGGGGAAGAAAGTGAGGGTGACACTTATTTTCTAAATTGATTGCTGGTAAATTGTATTTGCTAGAAGTACCTGCAATGATGAGTGAGTCAGGGAAGTGACCAGAGCAGAGACTTCCCCAGAGTCGGGACACCGTCCCCTGTTCTAAGTGACCACGCCAAGATCAGGGCTCAGGCCCCCCAGGAATCCTGGGCCCCGCCTTGTCAGGGTTATAAGGACTCCATCCCACACAAGAGGAGGAGAGTCCTCCAGGTCAGGGAGGGGGGACGCAGATCCTTTCCCTAGCCATGTCCTCTAGGGAATGAGCCAGGTAAGTCTGCCACAATAGCACAGCACTTTATATTCCCCACTTTATGCCTGTACTCATTACATCTCTCTCTCCTCTGCACTTTCTCATCACCTGGCCCCACAGAGCTTCCTGCTAGTGACTGCATTTTTCTAGGTCTGCTTCTGTGGATTTGGGTCTCTCTTCTGATTCCTAAGGACAGAAACTTTTCACGGTTTCTGGAAACCCTTGTGTGGCTCTGGACACCACCAGGAATCATTTGGCTTCTGGCGCACAGGACAACTTAAAAAGCATAGCACGCAGATGGGGATTTGAACCCTAAACCCTCAGCTTAAGAGCCTGATGCGCTGCCAACTGAGCTACCTGGGCTTGTTTAAAATGTGTTCTCCTTTCACCATAAGAACAAGCAGGCAGGCAAACACAAGGTTAAAAAAAGTCCCATCAACCGCTCCTCTTTCTCTCCATGGCCACTGCCTGTCAGCAGGATTCCTCCCCCTCCTCAGTGCCACTAAATCTTAGCTCCTAGACAGCTGCTCCATCAGCTGCTCCACAATCCCTCATGCCTAAGCCTCCCTGCAAAGGTCCTGCACATAGAATTAAGTCTCACATCTCACCGGGAACTCGACTTCTTGTGCCCAGCGAGTCTGGCCTCCCACAGAAGATGACCTGAGAAACACTGTCCGCCTTTTTCCAAGGAAGTCCTTAACAAAGCTCTTCTCCTAAGACTGCCTGGCCTAATGGATAACGCATCTGACTTTTAGGTCAAGTGTTTGAGTGTTCAAGTTCCTTCATAGTTGTGCTTGTGCAGTTTTACCTTTGAGCTAAAAGTCCTGCTTTCTTCAGCCCTTGAACCTCTTCTTGGCCACTCAGACCAATGTTCTGGCTTCAGTTACAGCCCCAGGAAGGTGTTAGCAGTTGGGCATCAGAAAGAAGATAAGACTATAAGAATGGCTGTACTGGGTCAGACCAAAGGTCCATCTAGCCCAGTATCCTGTCTAATGACAGTGGCTAATGCCAGGTGCCCCGGAGTGAGTGAACCTAACAGGTAAAGATCAAGTGATCTCTCGCCTGCCATCCATCACCCCCCTCTGACAAACAGAGGCGAGGGACACCATTCCTTACCCAGCCTGGCTAATAGCCATTAATGGACTTAACCTCCATGAATTTATCCAGTTCTCTTTTAAACCCTGTAATAGTCCTAGCCTTCACAATCTCCTCAGGCAAGGAGTTCCACAGGTTGACTGTGCGCTGTGTGAAGAAGTACTTCCTTTTATTTGTTTTAAACCTGCTGCCCACTAATTTCATTGGGTGGCCCCTAGCTCTTCTATTATGGGAACTAGTAAATACTTTTTCCTTATTCACTTTCTCCACACCACTCATAATTTTATATACCTCTATCATATCTCCCCTAAGTCTCCTCCTTTCCAAGCTCAAACATTCTAGACTCTTTCATCTCTCCTCATATGGGACCCCTAATCATCTTTTTCTGAACCTTTTCTAACATGTGGGGAAGATGAAGAGTGTGGCAGCTGCAGATATAAGGATCAAATGTTTGGGGCTCAGGTGAAGCAGCAAAAAACATGACCATCAGGAACCTCTAGCCAGACTATGAAGTGGGCATCAGTCACCCAGCAGGAGGAAAGAAACCTATTCTGGTTCACCCAGAATCAGAGAAACCCAGCACACGAAGCTTCAAGGTTTTTCAGCAAACCCCAGAAGGTCCCACTGAGATTTGAACCCAGATTGTAGGATTCAGAGTCCTGTACGCTGACCATTACACCATGGGACCTGCTAACATGCTGCTTTCTGGACCCCTGTGACTCTCAGCTGGCAGAGGGGGCCAGTACTGCCAGCTGTAAGGGAAGGCTTAAAAGCCACAAAGCAGCCCAGGGCACGGCAAGAGGAGGGGAGGACCATGCCTGAGCATAGCCTGAGGGCATCCACAAAGATGCCCAGTCTGCTTCCCACCACCTAGCATGTCAAAATGCAACTGAAGGCCACCTGCAGATGAGGATGCGGCATGTGGGGCAACTGCTGTCACTCTGCAGCCAGCTTCACCAGGTGGTAGGAAAGCAGGACCAGCCCCTCTGGTGAGGCCTCTGCCCATTCCCACTCAAGGTGTCACTTTTGCAGTCGGGCAGGAGATTTTACCGCAAGAGGCTTTTCCTGAGCTGGTGAGAAGCAGAGAAACACCCAGGCTCCACAGACACTATTTAACAAGTCCCGTCATGCACAGGGACAGGAGCACATTGGGAAGAGGAAAACTGCTCTACATGGTAGCCTGGGAATCTGCCCATTTTCTTTGGCGAGTCAGAAGGGGCAAGTATTAGACTGGAAGCACCTGCGGCTCAGGCCCTGCCCTTTGTGACGCCCAACCCCAACTCCTTCCCAGGGCACTAGCTGAATCCAAAGCATTGGCCAGAGCAGCCAAGAAGAGGTTCCACCCCTGAAGAAAGCAGGACTTCCAACACAAAGGGAAAAGTGCACAAACACAACCATGAAGGGACTTGACCCCTCAGTCACCTGATCTGAAGTCAGATGCTTGATCCATTAGGAAAATTGTTTCCGAATACGTCTTTAGAAGAGGTGGACCCTGTGTTTCTCAGGTCATCAACTGTGTGGGGAAGAGACTCTCTGGGCACAAGTCGAGTTCCCAGGGAGATGTGAGATTTTATTCTATGGAGCCAGGTGCAGGACTCTGGCAGGGATTCTGCAGGTTTCCAACACTCGGATGTCCCAGATAATCTCTCTCCTGAGGCTGTGGCTCCAGGGACGCTTCTGTGCTCAGATGCACCAACTTTTGAGAGTTCCCGGGGGTGTTCAATCCCTGCTCCACCTCAAGCCCTATCCCCCTCCTCCGGGTCCTCCAAGCCCCCACCCCTGTCCCCTCTCTTCCCACCCTGCATTTCCCTGCCCCATTCCTCTCCCTCCCCCACTTCTTCCTGTCCCCTCTCCTACTGCCCTGAACACTGGCAGGTGGGAGTAGCTGAAGGGGAAGGGGCGGAGCTTGTTGACAGGCTGGCTAGCAGGTGGGCTGCGGGGAGCTGGCAGCCAGTGGACGCTGAGCACCTATATTTTTTCTGTTGGTGCTGCAGCACCGGAGCATCCATGGATTCACTGACTCGGCTCCTTTCACACCCCAGAGAGAGGAGCAGCAGCCACAGTTAAGATTGATCTAGGGGAGCAGCAGAGGCTTCAGGCGCTGAGTTTGCCCCACACCTCAGGGACACATTGCGAGGAATTTATGAGGAAGAGAGCACATGGACAGCCCAGTGCCGGGTAGAGCCAATGGACTGTTCGGATCACACAGCTCTCACCATGTGCTCAGTGTGGGCAACTCCCTGATCCAGGGCAGAGGATATTGGAAGCTGAGGATCCAGAGCTGGCAAGATAAAGGAGCGGGGTGATAAATCCTGGCGGTGTTGGCAGAATGGGAGGCATGAGCGGGTTCTATGGCAGCCAGAGGGGTTGCTGGGAGTCGGTGAGGGAGGAGTTGGCGGCTTTATTCTGACAGTTGGGCAAACACCGCAACATTAAAGAAACCAACGTTGCCAAGCCCTGCAGTGCCGCCTGTGGGATTTCCACCAGACCAAGCAGGCAGGGGAGTCAGTCAACATGTGACTGCATGACTGGATCAAGCAACAGCTGCCTGAGCTCTGGGAGATGAGTCTGCAGCTGGGCAATTTGAGTGGGACACAGAATGAAGGGAGGGGCGGCCTCCCCAGACATTCCTGAGCCCTGCAGGGAATAGAGACAAAGCAGGGGGATGGGGGGACTCAGGGTGGGACGTGCGGATCCAGTAGATCAGGACTATAGTTGAGGGAGAAGGAGAGAGAATCCTGCAAGGGGAAGCTGCTGGTGGGAAGCAATAAATGCAGAGTGCAAGGCAGCCAGCTGAGTCACAGGGCTATAGAAAAAAAACAAACCAGAGCTGGTCCCATGGTGTAATGGTCAGCACTCAGGACTGTGAATCATGCAATAAGAGTTCAAATCTCACTGGGATCTCCTAGAGATATGGATGTTTGCTGTGAAACCCTAGAACTCAATGCCCTGGGTGAGCCAGAGGAATAGCTCCTCCCTGTTGCTGGAGGACTAAGACCCCTTAGAGATAGCTCCTTGGTTCAGCTGTTGCAACAGGCTGGCCACTATAGGTGGGGGTCCTAGAACTTAACAGTCTGGCTAGATTCCTGCAGGTTGATGTGATGTTTGTGTTTGTCACTGCTTCACCTGATCTCCACAACTTTGGTGCCTGTACCCACAGCTACCACGTTCTTTCTCTTCCCCACAGGACATTTAAAAGAAGGAGTTCCAGGGCCAGGCTTCATAGGCAGGATGGAGGAAAAGTCCCTGGCTGGAGCCCAGTTCACCTTTCCTCCTCTGGACACCTAGAGTAGAGGAGGCTGGTGCTGACAGCTCCAAGGAAAGCCTTAGAAACCCCAGAGCAATTGAGAGTGTGGCAAGAGGAGGGGAGCAGACGCTCACAAGTCACCCAGCTGGCCTGTTCCCTGCCATGCTGAAGGCCACCCATAGACCAGCATGCAGGACAGCTGCTGATGTTCTGTGGCCCACAGTAGGAAGCAGGCCCAGCCCCACTGTGGGGGACCTCTGACGGTTCCCACTCAAGGTGTCACTTTTGCAGTGTAGCAGGAGATTTTTCCCCAAGAGGCTTTTCTCAAGCTGCTGAGAAGCAGAGAAACACCCAGGCTCCAAGGGTGCTATTTATCAAGTCTCCTTAATACAGGGACAGGTGCACATTGGGAAGAGGAAAACTCCTCTACACACTAGCTCAGGCATCCACTCATTTTCTCTGGCAAGTCAGGAACGGCAAAGGCTAGAGAGGAAGCGCCTGGGGCTCAGGCCCTGGCCTTTGTGAGACCCAGACCCCAACTCCTTCCTGGGCCTTTAGCTGAAGCCAGAACATCCGTCTGAGTGGCCAGGAAGAGGTTCCAGTGCTGAAGACAGCAGGACATTCAGCAGAAAGGTAAAACTGCACAAATCCAACCATGAAGGGACTCAAACCCTCAGTCGCCTGATCTGAAGTCAGACCCCTTATCCATTAGGCCACATAATAAAAGTCTTTCTAAGTACTTCTTCTGAAAAAGTGGACACTGTGTTACTTGGGTCAACCACTGAGGGGGACAGAGACTCTCTTGGCAGAAGAGTCCAGTGAGATGTGAGACTTAATACCATGGAGCCAGGTGCAGGACTGTGGCAGGGAGGTTTAGGCAGGGGGGATTGGGGTGTAGTAGATGGATTGGCTGTCTAGGTGCAGTGATTTAGTCTCACTGATGCGCAGGAGGGAGGAAGCAGAATCCAGCTGAGGGGTGGTAGCTGTGAAGAAAATGAGGAGAGATTGGGATCCTGAGACTTTTTTTTGCCTGCCCACTTGGTGGAAGGGGTGAATCCTTTCAGCAAACCTTTGATAGAACATGAGGCTTTTAACTGGGTGGTCCTGTGTTAGAGCCCTTGTTTTAGCAGTTGGTTTCTAATCTGCTGTGCGTGCTAGTCACCAAATGAATCCTCGTTGAGTCCAGAGCCACATACGGATTCTCACAAGCCATGAAATTTCCTAGGAAGGCCCCTTTCTTCTGCTGAGTGCTTAGGAAGTGGGATAGAAGCCACATCTGCAGGAGTGGGACCAGTCTCTGTTTGGCTAGAAGCACTGTGGGGCCAGGTGCTGAGAAAGCCAAGGAGATGGAGAGAGCAGCAGAGAGAAAGGAGATGAGAGAGGGAGCAGCTGCAGGGAAGCTGTGAGTGCAGAGTACAAGCTGCCAGCTGAGGGTCACAGGTGTCTAGAGACTGTGACCCCATCTGGTCCCACGGCTTAAAGGGCACCATCAGATCGCTGAATACTGCCGGCTGAGCTCAAATCTCAGTGAGACTTTGGGACCTGTAGCTCCATAGCTAAGCACAGGTGGAGTTTCCTCTTTGTCTTCCTCTTTCAAATGACGCAGGAGCCAGTCTTCTGCCTGCTAGCTGTTGTGACTTGAGTGCCAGAGGGGACGTCAGATCCAGAAGGTTGGAATTGCCTGGAGCCCTATAGGGAGATGTGTGAGCTGGATTTACTCTGAGTCTGGCAGCTGGGTTGCAGTCAGGCCTAGGAGGCAGCCCTATTGGTTGACCTAATGGCCCAAAGAAACTGGGGTGGTGTTGGTCTTTACCCAGGAATACTGAAGGGCCTGAGGGAAGGAGACTTATTACTCCTCCGTCTTGGTCAGGGCTGAAGGAGGCTGTAAGAGAGACCAGGTTGGTGAGCTGGGCCTTCTAGAGTTTGGGGAGGATGGAGTTGACTGGGGCATGGTGCTGGCAAAGTGCTTCATGGTCCTGGAGGGAGAAACAGGCCAGGGCTAGGGATGTGAAGTGAGCGAGCAACATGTTTCCTGCTCTCTTTTTCTTGACTAATTTCTCCTCTGCATGAACTTGATCTTTATTTTTCAAGAGCCTGGCTAGCTCAGTTGGTAAAGCATCAGCCTTTTAATGTGAAGGTCTGGGATTCAAGTCCTGGGCAAGCAACGTGCTAGCTATTTCAGTTCTAAAGGTCCATAGCTTTGAAGACCTTTTTGATGTTACTTTTCCTCTTCTGGATTTTGCCTTTCCAAGGAAGGGCCTTTTGTGTGTGGAACTGAAGGGGAAACTTCCTGACGTCCCCTCTGTCCTCGCAGGCTGGAGGCATAAAGGCCTCTGGGCACATAGCAGGTTCCTCCCGGATGGCTGCATTCTCCCATGGTGGAGATGGAAGTTCTGTCTCCTTGTCTCTGTTTTTCAGCATGACAAGTTGCCTTATGACTCCTGGGGCTGTCCAGAGCCAGCAGCCACACAGGGATTCCCGGAAGCTGTGGCCATTTCCTGGAAAGGCCCCTTTCTCCTGAGCTGTCCATAGGAAGGAGGAGATGGCCACAACCACAGGAGCAGGCCAAGAATTCACAGTCTCTGGCTGGCAGGAAGTGCTGTGGGGCCAGGTGCTGAGAAAGCCGAGATGGGGAGAGAGAGGGAGCAGCTGCAGAGAGGCAATGAGTCCAGAGTGCAAGTGTACAGGGGGTCAAAACATAAGAATGGCCCTACTGGGTCAAACCGAATGTCCACTTAATGCAGTATCCTGTCCTCCGACAGTGGCCAGTGCCAGGTGCCCCACAAAGAATGAATAAGTGATCCATCCCCTGCTGCTCATTACAAGCTTTTGGCAACACCAGACACCATCCTTTCCCATCCCATTGATGGATCCATCCTCTATGAACTTATCTAGTTGTTTTTGTTAACTCTGTAATAGTCTTGGTCTTCACAAAATCCTCTGGGAAGGAGTTCCACAGGTTGACTCTGTGCTGTGTGAAGAAATACTTCTTTTTGTTCCTTTGAAACTTGGTGCCTATTCATTTCATTTGGTGACTCCTAGTTCTTGTGTTATGAGATGTAGTAAACAGGACTTCCTTATCAACTTTCTCTACGTCAGTCATGGTTTTATAGACCTGAAGCATATCTTCATTTAGCCATCTCTTTTCCAAGCTGAAAATTCCTGGTCTTGTTAATCTTTCCTCATACAGAGGATGTGTCATACCCCAAATCATTTTTGTTGCCCTTTTCTGAACCTTTTCCAATGCCAATATATAATTTTTGTTGCCCTCTTCGTAGTTCTCATTGTAAAAACGTTTCCTCTGACAGTCGAGAAAACTGGACCAGTGGTCCTCAGTCCGGCTGACACAATTTAAATCCCCCCCATGACACCAAACACTGTGCGGTTCAGAGGAAGGGAGCCAGTTCCTTCCACTGATCTTTCTTTTCACACCTTAACTGAGGACCATACACACATATACAGTGGCAACCAGTGCCACGGAGCACAAAGTCCACCAGTAATGTCATACCTAGTCAGAGCTCCATCACCTTCTGTACTCGCACCGCAAATGTGAAGAACAAGACTCCAACCCCATCATTCCTCCCTGGCCTGGAGGACCAAAGAGACGGGCCCTTCCTCCAATCACCCTCTGCCCATCGAGCTACCCTAAAGTGATTAATGTGCATTTCCTGAACACCCACCATGTCCAAGTCCAGTTGTTCCATGGAACTGAATACACTGGTCTACAAGTTTTTAGAAATCGTCTGCTTCAGAGATAAAATGTGATATTTATTGTGTATTTTGATGTGCTGAATTCAAATATGACAATTAAAACAACTGATTGGCTACTGTTTCTAAGATATTTAAGTTTTTACATTTTATGTCTATTTATATTGTGTAGATAGTAGAGTTTTAATCATAAATTGTAAACCTAGGTCTTTTCATGTGTTTATGGTTGCTTTACCTGATAATATTTCACCTGTCCTGTTTATGTAACACTTTAAAAATCAGCGAAAGGGTTATATAAATAAAATGCATTATGAAACAAAAGGCAAAAAACTATTATGTACATAGTTCAGTCCTATTCAGTGTCTACTCGGCGCTTCTTGGCTTGTCTCTTGTATTCATTAAATGGAGCATCTCTTGTCTCTGTCCAGCATTAGTCTGCAAGCATTGATGGGCTCCATTTGCCCTGATAGCGTTTCTCCATTGTTGCAATGTCCTAGTGAAATCGCTCGCCGTGCTCGTTGCTCACTGCTCCGCAGTTCGGTGGAACAAAAATCTAGATGAGAGTGCAAAAAATGTATCTTTAGTGACATGTTGCAACCAAGGCTTTTGTATGCCTTGAGGAGGTTTTCCACCAACAACCTGTAGTTGTCTGCCTTGTTGTTTCCGAGAAAATGTATTGCCACTGACTGGAAGGCTTTCCGTGCCGTCTTTTCCTTGCCACACAGTGCATGGTCAAATGCATCATCTCAAAGAAGTTCACGAATCTGAGGACTAACAAAGACACCTTCCTTTATCTTAGCTTCACTTAACCTTGGAAATTTTCCACAGAGGTACTTGAAAGCTGCTTGTGTTTTGTCAATGGCCTTGACAAAGTTCTTCATCAGACCCAGCTTGATGTGTAAGGGTGGTAACAATATCTTCCTTGATTCAACAAGTGGTGGATGCTCCCAGGCTCCAATGACTGTCGGAGTGGCCAATCTTTCTTGATGTAGTGGAAATCTCTTGCACGACTATCCCATTCGCAGAGAAAACAGCAGTACTTTGTGTATCCAGTTGCAGACCAAGCAAGAGAGCAACAACCTTCAAATCGCCACAAAGCTGCCACTCATGTTGGTCATAGTTTATGCACCTCAAAAGTTGTTTTATGTTGTCATAGGTTTCCTTCATATGGACTGCATGACCAACTGGAATTGATGGCAAAACATTGCCATTATGCAGCAAAACAGCTTTAAGACTCATCTTCGATGAATCAATGAAGAGTCTCCACTCATCTGGATCGTGAACGATGTTGAGGGCTGCCATCACACCATCGATGTTGTTGCAGGCTACAAGATCACCTTCCATGAAGAAGAATGGGACAAGATCCTTTGGACGGTCACGGAACATGGAAACCCTAACATCACCTGCCAGGAGATTCCACTGCTGTAGTCTGGAGCCCAACAGCTCTGCCTTATTCTTGGGTAGTTCCAAATCCCTGACAAGGTCATTCAGTTCAGCTTGTGTTATGAGGTGTGGTTCAGAGGAGGAGGATGGGAGAAAATGTGGGTCCTGTGACATTGATGGTTCAGGACCAGAAGTTTCATCCTCTTCCTCTTCCTCGTCTGACTCAAGTGAGAATGATTCTGGTGCATCAGGAACCGGCAGTCCTTCTCCGTGGGGTATTGGGCGTATAGCTGATGGAATGTTTGGATAATGCACAGTCCACTTTTTTCTTCTTTGCACACCTTTCCCAACTGGAGGCACCATGCAGAAGTAACAATTGCTGGTATGATCTGTTGGCTCTCTCCAAATCATTGGCACTGCAAAAGGCATAGATTTCCTTTTCCTGTTCAACCACTGGCGAAGATTTGTTGCACAAGTATTGCAGCATATGTGTGGGGCCCACCTCTTGTCCTGATCTCCAGTTTTGCAGCCAAAATAAAGGTGATAGGCTTTCTTAACCATAGTGGTTGTACTGCGCTTTTGTGATGCAAAAGTCACTTCACCACAAACATAGCAGTAGTTATCTGCACTGCTCAGACAAGTACGAGGCATCTCTGCTCACTTTGGCTAAACAGAAATGTGTCCCTTTGCAAAATCAAACACTGACAAATAAGAGAGCATGACACTGTATGATTTCTAGAGCTGATATAGGGCAATTTGTTCAGCAGAGTGATGTAAGCTTCGTTATGATTGCATCATCCATGACTTCTAGGAATAACATGATGCAATTCATATCATGTATGACGCAATACCAGTTTCAGATTGCATCATTCATTGTTTTGCCTAAAAAGCAAGTACTGTCCAAACCCAGTCATAGATTTATCCATAGATCCAGTCAAAGATGTAGTTTAGTCGTTTCTGGTTTAAATTGAGATCCTGTCCCTTTATAACTCACTTATCCTCCGCCATTCCCATGTCAAGGGTCATATATACTGACCCAATAGCATATCTTGAAAACTAGAGCCAATCAACAATTTTAAGCATCATTTTCGTTCTCAGTGACCCAGAATTAGTAAAGTTTGACTACATTTATTTCAGAAGCATTTTGGCTGTAGAGCAGTGATATCAAGCACCTTCTCCTTGGTCCCCGAATCCCTGTCATGTTCCACGGGACCACTTTCACAGAGGCCCCGTCCCTGGTACTGCCTATGCTTAGCTGTGCTGAGGAGCTATCATCCCCAGTCCCTGCCCGCATCTTCAAGGGCCGCCCTGCCTCACTCTCTTTCTGCCATGTTGGGTTTGCCAATAAGTCATGTGGGAAAGACAGCTCCTGTCTCTCATTGTTGAAGGTCGGGGGGCCAATTAGGAGCAGAAGTCCCTGTTCTGTTGTCCTGCTGGTGAGCTCAAAATCAGGGACTTGCCTCAGGTAAAAGTGTCACTGTCCTCTTAGGAAACAAGCCACCCCTGCAAAAGGACCAATGAAAGTACCTGCCAAAGCCCAGGATTGCGCCAAGGCCCTTTAGATCTTTAGTCTAATGCTCTCCCAACTGAGCTACTTTGGCAGATGGATGTGGTCTTTTGGCCAGCTTCTTCTCTGTCTGGGATATTGTTGTCAGCCATGGTACACAAAAAGAATGTCATTCAGAGTGCAACATCACACCTTGCTCCACCTCAGGCTCTGCCCCTACTCCACCTGTTCTGCCAAGCCCTGCCCCCTTTCATCTCTTCCCACCCCATCCTGCCCTGCCCTGTGCCTTCCTTCCCCATTCCTCTCCCTCCCCCACTCCTTCCTGTCCCAGCTCCCACTGCCTCTTGCAAAGTACTGAACAGCAGATCACTGGCAAGCAGAAGGCTCTGGGGGTGAAGGGGATGAGTCTGTTGACCAGGCCTGCTAGCAGTTGGGAGGCAGGGCCACCCCTGGGTGTTGAGCACTGATTATTTTTTCTGTTGGTGCTGCAGTCCTGTTAGCACCCATGGGACCAGTGCCTCTGGCGGCACTGACTTGGCTCCTTTCACACTCTAGAGAGAGGAGCAGCAGGCAGGGTTCTCTCTCATCTTAGGGTGTCTTCACTATGAAATTTAGTCAATTGTATTGAAGTCAATTTTTGGATACAGATTGCATAAAGTCAAGTGTGTGCATCCCCAGTAAGCACAGTAAGTTGGCAGCGTTCGTCCACAGTACCGTGGCAACCGTCGACATTCTGAGCGCTGCACTGTGGGCAGCTATTGCACAGTTCCCAAACCCCCTGCAGTGCCCCTCCCCCCCAGGAAAGCAACTGCAGACAATTGTCTCACACTCTTTTTCATGGTTTGCCTGCACTGATGCCATAGCAGTGCAAACATGGGGCCTGCTCAGATCACTGCTGCAGTAATGACAGTTGTAAACACCTCTCGCACTGTTGTGGAGTTTATGCTGCATATGCAAAAGAAGGCAATCAGGAGGCAACTGCATTGTCATGAGAGTGAGAGCAATGAGGACATGGACACAGACTTCTCTGAAAGTACGGGGGCCGACAATCTGGACATTTTGGTGGCAATGGGGCAGGCTCATGCTATGGAACGCCAATTCTGGGCCCGGGAAACAAGCACAGACTGGTGGGATCACATAGTGCTGCAGGTCTGGGATGACTCGCAGTGGCTCAGAAACTTTTGCATGTGTAAGGGCACGTTCATGGAACTTTGTGACTTGCTTCCCCCTGCTCTCAAGCGCAAGGATACCAAAATGAGAGCAGCCCTCACAGTTCAGAAGTGAGTGACAAAAGCCCTTAGGAAGCTTGCAACGCCAGACAGCTACCGGTCAGTCGGGAACCAATTTGGAGTGGGAAAATCTACAGTAGGAGCTGTTGTGATGCAAGTAGCCAAGGCAATCATTGACCTGCTGCTATCAAGGATAGTGGCTCTTGGAAATGTGCAGACTATAGTAGATGGCTTTGTTGCAATGGAAGTCCCTAACTGTGGTGGGGCTATAGACAGGACTCATCCTTATCTTGGGAGCGGACCATGAAGGCAGGCAGTACATAAACCACAAGGGATACTTTTCAATGATCCTGCAAGCACTGATTGACCACAAGGGACGTTTCACTGACATCTATGTGGGATGGTCGGGAAGGGTTCATGACGCTCACATATTCAAGAACTCTAGAATTGCTAGACAGCTGGAGCAAGGGACATTCTTCCCAGACTAGACCATTACTGTTGGGGATGTTGAAATGCCTATAGCTGTGCTTGGGGACCTAGCCTACCCCTTGATGCCCTGGCTCATGAAGCCGTGCACAGGCACCCTGGACAGGAGTAAGGAGCAGTTCACCTGTAGGTTGAGCAAGTGCAGGATGGTGGTAGAGTGCATATTTGGCCATTTAAAAGCTTGCTGGCAAACATTACTGACTTGTTCAGACCTCAACGAAAGAAAGGTGCCCATTGTTATTGCTGCTTGCTGTGTGTTCCACAATCTCTGTGAGAGCAAGGGGGAGACGTTTATGGCCAGGTGGGAGGTAGAGGTAAATCGCCTGTCCGCTAATTACAAGCAGCCAGACATGAGGGCACGTAGAAGAGCGCAGCAGCAGGTGCTGCACATCAGAGAAGTCTTGAAAATCAGTTTTATGACTGGCCAAAGTGCCATTGAAAACCCGCCCCCTCGTCTGCTTCACTTTAAGCCTGCTGCCCTCCTGCCCTACCCATCCCCCCGCACCACTTGCAGAGGAAATAAATTCATTTTTTTAAAACCATGCATCTTTATTGATTCATCACAAACATGGGGGATGGCTGGCAAGGTAGCCCGGAACGGGTGGGTGAGGAGGGAAACCACCAGGTGGGGTGGTAGATGGGCGGGCGGGGGGAGGATAAGGACACAACTAATTTTAAAACTTTTTCAAAAAAGCCAGCCTTCTGTTGCTCGTGCTGTCCTCTGGGATGGAGTGGTTCGGTCCCCGGAGCCACCCGCCCTCACGTTCTTGGAAGTGTGGGTGAGGAGGCTGTGGAACTTGGGGAGGAGGGGGGAGGTTACACAGGGGCTGCAATGGCAGTCTTTGCTCCCACTGAAGCTCCACCAAACACTGGATCATGTCAATTGGATCCTCCATTACCCGCAGCATTGTGTCCATCCTCCTTTCATCGTGCTCCCGACATCTCTCCTCCCGTTCTGTTACTGCTCTCCTGGACTCTAAAATGGTTTGTCTCCATGTGTTCTGGGACTCTAAAACTGATTGTCTCCATACACTCTGCCGAGCTGCTTCAGTGCGGGAGGAGAGCTTAAGTTCTGAGAACATTTCATCGCGTGTGCATTTTTTTTCTCTTTCTTATCTGTACTAGCCTCTGTGTTGGGGATGGAAGTGGGAGGACTGACACATTTGCAGCAGCTGCGGGAGGAAAAAAAGGGAGACAAGTCTATAAGAAAGATACATTTTACAGAACAATGGATACAGCCTTTCACGGTGAAACAAAGTATTCACATCACACAGCACATACACTTTTGGTACAAGGTCAAATTTTTGCATCTTATATTGAGTGCTTGTGGCTTTTGTGTGAGAGATCATGAGAGACACATGCAGAAGTCACCTTGCAGGTGGCCATGGTAAGCCATACTCTTTCAACTTCTACCTTATTAACAGCAGTATTCCCTTTTCCCATACCAAGCAAAGCACGTTGAGTTGGCCATTTAAAAGGAGGTGTTTCGGCAAACCCAACAACCCCCCTCCCACCGTCTCTGGGATGATTGCCTCTCCCCTCCCCCGATCGCGTGGCTGGTATCACGGAAGATCCCTGCTACCCAAATGCGAGCAGCTCCGTGTGAGTGACCCCACACACCCCCGCTGCTTGGGTAACTGTAGGGAGGATTTCTTTTCAGCCACAGCTGAACAGCCCAGTAGGAATGTCCACGTATGAATGTCCCCTTACTTACATTCCTGCTTTTCGAACAGGTTACCATGAGCAATATCACTCTGCTGAAGATAACACAGAGATAAAGAATGGATGTTGCTGGAATGCCAGCAAACCCCAGGGCCATATGCTGGCGCCATTTGTCAAGCTATACCACCACACTACTTGCTACTGGCCTGGTGTGGTAAAGGGTCCTACCATGGAGGATGGAATAAGGCTGCGCTCCCCAGAAACCTTCTGCAAAGGTTTTTAGAGTATCTCCAGGACAGCTTCATGGAGATGTCCCTGAAGGATTTCCGCTCCACCTCCAGACATGTTAACAGACTTTTCCAATAGCTATACTGGCCATGAATGCATTTCAAGTCCTCAGGGCAAGTTAATCATTAATAAATGCTTCCTTTTAAATCATGCCTTACATTTACAAAGGGACACTCACCAGAGATGCCTTTGCCGACTTCTGCGTCCAGGATATCACCTTCGGAGGGTTGGGAGGATATTGGCTCCAGGGTGATAAAAAGATCCTGGCTGTCAGAGTGAAGGGTCTCTCTGCATACCTGCTGTGTGGTATCCTCATCTTCCTCTTCATCTTCCTCCGAATCCTCATGTCTGCTGAGTATTAACCCATCAGCAGAGTCCATGGCCACCAGTGGGGCTGTGGTGGCCTGCCCCCACCACAGCATTTTATGCAGTTCATTGTAGAAGTGGCATGTCTGCAGCTGTGCCCTGGAACGTCCATTTGCCTCTTTGGTTTTCTGGTATGCTTGCCTGAGCTCCTAAATTTTCACATAGCACTGATGTCCGTCCCTGTTGTAGCCCCTCTCCCTCTCCATCATAGCCTTGGAGACTTCGCCAAACGTATTGACATTTCGTTTCTTTGGAGTTCAGCCAACACAGATTCCTCTCCCCATATAGCGATCAGATCCAGCACCTCCTGTGTGGACCATGCTGGAGTTCTTTTGCGATTCTGGGACTGCATGGTCTCCTGTGCTGATAAGCTCTGCATGGTGACCTGTGCAGATGAGCTCGCCATGCTGGCCAGACAGGAAATGAAATTCAAAAGTTCCCGGGGCTTTTCCTGTCTACCTGGCCAGTGCATCTGAGTTGAGACTGCTGTCCAGAGCGGTCACAATGGAGCACTGTGGGACAGCTTCCCAGAGGCCAATAGCATCAAAATGCATCCTCACCAACCCACAGTCGACCCGGAGATGTTGATTTCAGCGCTAATCCCCTTTTCGAGGAAGAGTATAGAAATTGATTGTAAGGGCCCTTCCAGTGTCACAGAGGCTGAAAAGACAATTTTTCCTGCCCCTGCTCCTCTTCATTTACATATAATTTGAAAAGATCCCAATATAACTGCTCTTCAGCACAAGCCAGAGCAACGTGAAAACAACTGGCAATGACACAATCTGTATCATTGGTGACTCTATGTAACAATGGTGCCTTTGGCAGGACACAACTGAGAGTATCAATTCAGGACAAACTGCTTAATTGCAGTTACAGACCAAAGATGGGTTTTCTTTATTATTAAGGCACACCAAACTAGCCAAACAGAGAAGACTTTGGTCTCACCCCACTGGCTACCATAAGTAATACAAGCAATTCCCTTAGATACTCGTTTCCCAGTATCACCACCTGTGCCACCCATTATGAGGATGAATGGTTATGAAACCCAATACCCCAGTAAAAGAAAAAGGTTCTCCTGATCCCAAAGGATCAAGCCTTAGACTCAGCTCAATATACAAATCAGATCCTACCCAAAAACCACACTGCTGCCAATCCTTTAGAATCTAAAATCTAAAGCTTTATTCATAAAAAGAAAGATATAGAGAAGAGCTAGAATTTGTTAAATGGAATCAGTTACAAGCAGTAATGGCAAAGTTCTTGCAAAGTAATGGCAAAGATTCAGCAGCCTTTTATAGTCTCTTGCCATCTGGCCTCTGCTTTCTTTGTTCCCAAAACATGCTACCCAGCACATGGCATGGAAAAACCTTAGAGTGCTCTCCATAGGTATGTCCCTCCATTCCTTGCTGAGTCACAGGGTGGATCCGCCTTCTCTCAATAGGTCAGTTGTACAGCTGATGGCCCTCAATGGGACATCAAGGAGGCTAGGCAGTGTTGATGCCAAATTGTCTGGGGTGTCACTCAGAAGCATAGCACAAGCTTGAAATACAGACAGTATAGAACAAATGCTTATAACTTCAAATACAAAAATGATACCTAAATAGATCTAACAATCATAACCAGCAAATCATAACCTTGTCTTAGACACCTTATTTGACCCACTTTATGCAAGATTTGGTGCCACTACAGGACCTTGGTTGCAACAATGATCTATATGGTCCCAGTTCATATAAATAACGTCACACTGTAACAATAACATTGCAACAGGAGGGATGTATAGATGTGATGCTCCCTGGTTCCTGATAGGAAGGGCACACTCTAGTTAGAGACACATTTGTCCACCTCAAAACAGGGAGAACTACAAAAGGCAAAAATGGGCCACTCAACTGGACAAGCTGAGGGATAACAGCACTGCAAATAGTTCAAAGAGCTATAAAAGTTACTATGTGGAAAACAGGAAAAGTAAAGTATTGATAGCCCTAGAGGTTTATATGGTGTTGATTTCCCTTGCAGATTCTCTGATGCCTAATAAGGTGTGATCTCCGATTAAAGTTTTTCCCACACTCACTGCATTCATAGGGCCTCTCCCCTGTGTG
>ML677396.1:48486-60570 GCA_007922305.1 Dermatemys mawii | reverse complement strand
AAGTTTTTCCCACACTCACTGCATTCATAGGGCCTCTCCCCTGTGTGAATAGTCTGATGACTAATAACCTGCGAGCTGTGAGTGAAGGTTTTCCCACACTCACTACATTCATAGGGCCTCTCCCCTGTGTGGATTCTCTGATGCCTAATAAGGTGCGAGCTGCGATTGAAGGTTTTCCCACACACACTGCATTCAGAGGACTTCTCCCCAGTGTGGATTCTCTGATGGTGAAAAAGGACTGATCTGCAAGTGAAATTTTTCCCACACTCACTGCATTCATAGGGCCTCTCCCCTGTGTGGATTCTCTGATGACTAATAAGGTGTGAGCTGCGATTGAAGGTTTTCCCACACTCACTGCATCCATAGGGCCTAACCCCTGTGTGGATTCTCTGATGACTAATAAGGTTTGAGCTGCGATTGAAGGTTTTCCCACACTCACTGCATCCATAGGGCCTCTCCCCTGTGTGGATTCTGTGATGTTGAGAAAGGTCTGAGCTGTTAGTGAAGCATTTTCCACATTCATTGCATTCATAGGGTCTCTCTCCTGTGTGGATTCTCCGATGTTTAGAAAGGGATGTGCTGTTAGTGAAGCACTTTCCACACTCACTACATTTATAGAGCCTCTCCCCAGTGTGGATTCTCTGATGCTTTATAAGGGCTGAGTATTCACATAAGTTTTTTCCACACTCAGGGCATGTATTTCTTCTCTTTCCCCTGAGGATTTCCTGCTGTGTTGTGGTTTCCTTGAAGTCTTTCCGAGTTCCTTTACAGGAAATACATTTATCCACTTTATCCCCTAGCTGGTTTCCCTGTTCACTTTCTGGTCTGTGCTGAATCTCACAGGATATTTTCTGATCATGACTCCCGGACACATTCCTTTCCGATCCTTGCGATAAGTCTCTGTTTTTACTCACTTGCTCAACATTTTCCTGCTGAGAATTCTGCTTCTCTTTCTCACATGCCATTGCATCACCTGCTTTGATAGAGACAGAAACCTCAAATAGAGATGGAAAAGGGAAGACGAAACCAAAACCGACTGCTGGAGTGAAGTCAAATAAAGATCAGGAACTCAACTCCCCCAAACTCTTCTCCCAAATAGGAAAGAGGAGGGGATCAATTCAGCCTTCACATCCCATCCAAATTCACATGGGGAAGGGAGGAAGCTACGGCCTGGTGTCTGCTAGAATCTACAGAAAGATATGAGCTAAATTTACCCTGAGGCTATGACCTCTGGTAGTGTCAATAATGGACAGAGACCTCCCAAGGGTTTTGTAGGGCATTCCAGATGTTTCCTTCAGGCACTTACAGATTCTGAGTTGGTTTAATGTTTCTTCACCGATGCAAGGAGCTCTCAAGATCTCTCTGTCCTCTGATCCCTGGAGGTCTGAGACCGATGACTCTTCCCCTTGTTCCAGGTGGGAGATCACATCAGGTCTGGAAACTGGAAACCCTGCTCAAATGAAAGAAAACAAAGGAGTTCCACTGATTTCATAAGACTTTTTCATAAAAAAATTCTATTAATTTAACTTCAGTACTTAGTGTGACCTGGTGTGCCTGGTGCAGTCCTCACTGAAAATGCCATGGTCAGGCTGAAAAAGGGAGAGCAGATGCTCCCAAAACTAATGGTTAACACTGAAGTTAAACTCACTGACCAATCGCAAACTATTTTTCTGATCACCCGCACTGGTTATTGAAAAGCTGGGAAAAGAAATCCCACAGCCCCCTTTATTGCATTCCAGTTCTGACTCTCAATCAGCACCTAGGTTCACTACAGTGAGAGGTTATTTAAAAACTCTCCACACACAGACAAAAATGTTCTTCTGACCCCAAAGGGTCAGTCACATTACTAGATCAGTATAGATTTGGATATTACCCAAAATTCCATCCTTCCATCAAATGGTTTAGTATCTAAACTAAAAGTTTATTATAACAGAAAGAAAAATAGAAAGAAAGAAAGAAGTTAAATGGGAAAGCAGTCAGATACATTCAGAAATCTATGTATCTGGTTCTTAGCAGTATTGTTGAGTTGCTGGCTTGACAGTCCACCTGGAACTCATCCACATCATTCAGTCCTTTGTTTGAGGCTTCAATTTGTAGAAGAATTTTTCCAGAGGTAGGAAGAGGGAGTGAAAACAAAATGGAGATGATGCAGGTGCCCTTTATATTTCTTTTGCCATGTGGCTTGTACTTCCTGTGTCCCAAACACAAGCTTCACAGCACAGGACGTGGAAAAGCCTTGGAGTTCTCAGTACACAGACATACCACTTGGTCTTTTCCATGGGCTCATTGTATAGCTGATGACCCTGGATGGGCCATCAAACAGGCAAAGCAGCAGTGATGCCAATATATCTGGGAGTGTCACCAGAAACACTGCACAAGTCTGGAAATACAGATGTACTCTACGTACTTATAACTCACAATACAAAGGTGAGACAAGGATAGAAACAGAATTACAATAACGTTTTCACTGACACCTTACATGGCCTATCTAGCATGATTCATTGCAATTTTATCATACTGGTATTAATAATAAAATAATAATACAAAGTGTCTCACAATTCCATACAGCGTCACACTTAATAAACCAGTGAATTCCCAGGACTAGCTCCTTGAAGATGCCAAACACTCTGCTTATGAGGGACTGAAATATCCACAGGTCTGCTGGGAACACACACAGACACACTGTGTCAGTCTGTACCCCATGTTCACTCTTCTACAAATTATGATCAATTTTGTACATCATATGGGTCAGGGCTGAATTCCCACTCTGTCACTCTGAGTGCAGAAAGTGGGGGCCTGCAAGGATTCTAAATATTAATATGTGCCACTCTAGGATTGTATTAAACCCTCAAGATTGCAGCTTTTCTCTGACCTTGGCTTGGTAAATGCTGCCACCACCCAAATGAAAAAAAAAAACACAACAAACTTGAACCCGGGAAGGAGCATTTGAGAATTCCTCCCTCTCGGGCACCCTCAAGCCCTTTCACCTCTCCTCCAGGAAAGAGCTGAGAAAGAAAACAAGCTAATCAAACAATCTGCACAAACCTCTTAGGACACCAAAAATCAATGGTGTTCTTATAAAAGGTAAATTTTATTGAAATCAATAAGGAAAAACAATATATCTGGAACTTGGGCTTTTTGCTAGATCTTAAAAGAAACATTTTTTCTAAGCACCCAAAATAGCTTTTTTGGCGGGGCGGGGGGGTGGAAGGGTTCAGCTTAAAGGTTACAAGCAAATAAAAGCATCTGGGACAGCACAACAGAGATCCAAAAGCCAAAATAAAAAATAAATCTGATTGTGTCTGACTAAACAATCCCAATCCAAATAATTTCTTCTAGGTATGGAACATGAATTTTCATACCTGCTTCAAGCTGCACACAATTGCTACTCTGTGTCTTCTTCTCTGGAGAACAACAGACAAAGGGGATGTTTCTTCCCCATTTTAAAAAGTTCTAGCCTTTCCATTGGCTCTTTTGGTCAGGTGCCCACTCCTTTTCTTTTACCTGTGGACTTGTTAATCCTTTACAGCCAAAGCAAGCAGAGAACAGACACCAACAGGGATTTTACAGCAAACTGGCTGGCTGGATATTTATAAAGGGAGATCCCTCCCCTCCCCTTCATTTATCACAGTATGGCTTGTGAGGTATCATTCAAAAAGACAATCTACTGAATTCTATCCTCCTGTTAGCAGGAGGGTAGCAACACTGTATGTAAAGTTATGAGATTTTACTGTATGATACACCTCTACCCCAATATAACATAATCCGATATAACATGAATTCAGATGTGACGTGGTAAAGCAAAAAACGTTTTCTGTCTCGTCTACAATATATTTTTATTCTGTTTAATCCCAGTTTATACATCCCAGCTCCTTCCCCACAGCCTCAGCGCGCCATGCGAGTAGCGCTCTGGGGGCCAGGGCTGTGTGTTCTGGCAGATCAGTGCGGTAGCGTGTCTTTCTCCAACACGCCGCTCTAAGCAATGTGTTAAGGGGGCTGGGATAGACAGTTGGATAATGGCAGAGTGTCTTGGGAGGTGGTCAGGGGACAGGGAGCAGGGGAGTTGCATGGGACGGAGCGGTCAGGGGATGGGGCGTTGCCTAGGGCAAGTTCTACATAACGCAGTTTCACCTACAAAGCGGTAAGATTTTTTGGCTCCCGGGGACCGTGTTATATCGGGGTACAGGTGTATTACTGAAAAAATTGTCACCCTAACCCTAAGTTCCTCAGAGACAGCAAGGCAAACAGCTGCTCAAAAAGCCATTCTCTGGCAAGGGGAAGGTGTGAAAAAGACATTTACATTCCATCACAGGGACCACTTGAAGCTCATATCTACAAGAGCCAGCCTGTGACCATGAGTCAGCTGAGAACTGACGTTGTTTCTAGTACAAAGGACTGAAATATAGAAAGAGGTGAGGAAAATGCATGAGACTCTCTCTCTCCCCTTTCCCTGTGCTCATGACAACTCCTGAAGAACTGAACTTGGGCAGCAGGGGCGGGTTGGGGGAGTCCTCGCTGAAAGGAAAGCCAGCCTGTCTCTGCACATGGTGAGAGAAACACTTGCTTTGAATCCATTTTAGCTTGTAAAGTTAAGCATTAGTTTGTGTTTTATGTTGCATTTCTTCTGTAATGAATTCTGACTTTTATTCCTCATTACCCGTAGTAACAATCTTTTTTTCCTGAAGTTAATAATCTTCCTCTATTGTTTTATCAAACCAGTGCATTTAAAGTGTGTTGGAAACTCCATTTGGGAAAATAGGGATGGTGCATGTCATTTTCCACTGATGAAATGACAGACATCATATGAGCCTGAATTGATCTGTAGTGCGTTGCATAGGGCAAGATGCACATTTATGGGGGAAGTCTGGGACCAGAAATTTTTCTGGGGTTCTCTGGTAGTGTACTGTAATTCATGAGTTGCTGACTAGCAGCACTCAATACTGTGTAGCTGGGAGCGAGTTACATGCTGGAGACTGTGTGTTAACTGGCCAGGACTGGCTGTTATCACATTAAAGCAGCGTAAAAGGCACCGCAGCCTGGAGAACTGAGGGGACACAGTTGTTCAACAGTCCAGATTATACTGGGGTTAACATCACACACACAGAATTTCAAAGAGGCACCTAAAACACACAGAAAGTAAATCCATGTTCCAAAAATTGAAGACTCCAGACAGAGACCAAGTCTCCCTGGAACTGCTTCTTGCTGACAGAGAGCTTGAGAGAGAATGAGAGAGTCCTTGGGAAGCTGTGAATAGTAAACATGGGCTGGTGACTAGTATCAGAGGGGTAGCCTTGTTAGTCTGGATCTGCAAAAGCAACAAAGAGTCTTGTAGCACCTCATAGACTAACAGATCTTAGGGATCATAAGCTTTCGTGGGCTAAGACCCACATCATTCATCTGATGAACTAAGTCTTAGCCCACGAAAGCTTATGAGCCCTAAGATCTGTTAGTCTATAAGGTGCTACAAGACTCTTTGTCGCATGGGCTGGTGAGGTTCAGTGGAGAAAGGAACAGGAAGGGCAGTGATATTACTAAATGCAGGATTTCATCAATAAAACATGCAATATGTGCTATTCTGACAGCACACTGGGAAACATAATTTCATGTATACATTTAAAATGATGGGGTCTAAATTAGTCGTTTCCACTCAAGAGAGGGCTCTTGGAGTCACTGTGGATAGCTCTCTGGAAACATTCAGTCAAGGTGCAGAAGCAATCAAAAAGAGAACAGAATTTGAGAATCATTAAGAGAGAGAGAGAGATAATATCATATTGCCTTTATAGAAATCCATGGTATGCCCACATTTCAAATACTGCATGCAGATGTGGTTGCCTCATCTCAAAAACGATACACTGGCATTGGGAGAGGTTCAAGAAAGGGCAAAAAAATGATTAGAGGTTTGGACTAGATCTGTATGACGAGAGATTAAAAACACTGGGACTTTTCAGCTTGGAAAAGAGATGAAGGGGGAAATGAGAGAGGCCTATAAAATCACAACTGGTCTGGAGAAAGTAAATGAAGTGTTATTTACTCCTTCTCATAACACAAGGACTAGGAATCACCCAATGAAATTAATAGGCAGCAGGTTTAAAAGAAACAGAAAGAAATATTTCTTCACTCAACGCAGAGTCAACCTGTGGAATGGGTGACAGGAGATGAATCACTTGATGATTATTTGTTCTCTTAATTCCCTCTGGGCACTTTGCCCTGGCTGCTGTCAGAAAACAGGATACTGGGCTAGATGGACCTTTGGTCTTACCCAGTATGGCTGTTGTTATTTTGCTCAGTAATCTAATGAGTCCAGTGTAGTGGAAAGGAGTAGGAAAATCCCTGGGTGTGGAGAACACTAGGAAATTAGAAGCTTTAATTCAAGAGCAACAGACCAATCTGGAAAAGCAGATTGTGAAGAATAAAAATTGAGGTCATGTGACTTTTGGAATGAGGGACTCAAAAATCCAAGAAGCCTGCAGAGGAGAGAGATTGTGGCTATTACATATGGTGATGGGGGAGCGAGTACCCTAATTATGTCTCATTTGACCTCTTCATATCTAAAGAAGTGTCACTACCAACCTAAGCCATTTTCACATGCTGGGGTGCAATCCAGATCAGTTAGGAGTAATTCCGGATGAGATTCAATGTTCTGCTGCTGGAGCTCCCTTGTCTGTATACTCCCACTCAACATTCAAGGACCCACTGAGTATCTGTGTGATAAGTAACCTTGGACCAGCAGCTCTGACTCCAGCAGCCTGCTTGTTATACCTCAACAACATTCTGGTCTGGGTGCAGTAGGCTCGGGGTTTGAAGAGAAAGCTGTGGTAGGAAGCTTCTGTTGGTTATGCCAGCCATAACCCCAGTTTTACTAGAGAAAAAAGAGAAAGTTGACAGTGTGCAATATTGCTCCTGTGCTCTGTTCCCAGTGTTCTGCAGCAAGGGAGGGTCTCTGGTAGTGTGTGTGTCACTGGCATATTGGGTAATACTGAAACAGAACAGAGAAAAGGTGCCATAGGACGTGAGGGTGGCATGAACCTTCTCTCTTTATTTCCCCTTCCAAGAACCAAGGGGACAGGAATCCTTACCCAGCAAGGTCACAGTCTCATAGTTCTCCTGCATGACGTCTCTGTAGAGGGCTCTCTGAGCGTGGTCCAGCAGAGCCCATTCTTCCCTGGTGAAATACACAGCCACCTCCTCGAAGGTCACCGGCCCCTGAAAGAGCAGGAGTCCAACACTTGGTACCTGCTGCCCCACTATTCATGGGAGAGAGGAGCCAATCAAAGGGAAGCTCTGGATGGCTCACAGTCAACAGAGTCCCACCCCAACCCTGCTCAGAGCATCCAGGAAACACTAGGGAGAGGGAACGAAGAGAGAGCCTCTTGCTTCTCCCAGCAGATCCATCACATACCTACTAGCCACAGACTGATACAGGAGATGGAGCCCCTAGGAGGGTCCAAGGAGATCTGCCTGGTAGGAAGCCCAACACCCTCTTCATTGTGAGAAGCTGCATATGAAGGGAGGGGATCTCCCCTAAGTCTGGCTGGTGGGTGCCCCCTTCACATCTCACAGCAGCTGGTTAGTCAGGTCAGGCTCCAGCACTTCAAGTCTGGTCAGTTTTCCTAGCCCTATGTAGGTGGGTTATTTTCTGTGCCACAAATTAGGGCATTTCCACCCCAAACCTCATGGGTCTGTTCCTAGAATCTAGGCCACTTATTAAACAACTCCCAGCAGGTTTGTGGCACCCTGGCCTCCTCCCTTTCTCCACTCTGTGCATTTCCTTGGCCGCTACAACCTCCAAACCAGACTGTGCAAATCTTCCCATCTCTGGTGTATTTTCTGTCCCTCTCCTCCTGCAGGAACCTGCCAGCAAACCCCCGATGATTCCTACCTGAACGGGCTCCTCTGCAGCCATTTCTTTCCCCAGTCCCATGGGAGGACGGGATGAACTGGAGCGAAACATGGATGTCATTCTGTCTGGGTGAGAAGGGGAGTTGTGGATGTTTCAGAACAGACTTTAGTTAATTTCACATCACAGTTCCCCTAGGGTCTTTCCCTGCAGACAGACATCCTAGATTCTGTCATGCTGGGAAAGTACTTCATCTCTTTATTACAGTGCAGACCTGGCTCCTCCTGACAGGCGAAGCCCACAGTAAGATTCTGAACCTCCCTTCTCCCTCCTTCCATTCCGTAACAAAGACTCTGAACACAAGGCTAGAAAAAAGCAGAACCAAAGGAGTCACTGTGGGGGATTCCCTCGGACACTGACCCCACACCAGCCACACCCCAGGAGGAGGGATACGGAGTCAAGAACTGGATTTTCCTCTGTCTGCTCCTCACCTTGTCCACATGAAAGTGACTCTACCCAGAGTGCAGTAATACAGCTGTCTGGGCAGATTAGAGATCTGGAAATCTCTCTCAAAACTCTTCTCTCTCATGGCCCCTTTCAGTCTCTCTTTCTCCTTCTGTCTCCTTTTCCCTGTCCCCTCTCCCTGCCCATCTAGTAGGAAAGTCCCAGTCCTGGGCTGTTTGCTCCCCCATGGCTGGGTTTGCTCCTGCAATTCCTCATGGGATGAGAAATAGGTGGGGTGTGTGCGCCTGTTTGTCTAGAGTCATTTTAAGGCCAGACACCAGCTTTTTTCCTTGGTTTCTTTCAGTTAGCTAGAGTCTCTGGCTCAGAATTTAGTATTAACAGGGCCCAGGGATGCTCTAGGGCAGTGGTTCTCAAACTGGGGGTTGTGACCCCCTGGGGTGTCACGGGGTGATTCCCCGGGGGTCGCGAGCTCCCTGCGCCCTGAAGCGCCACCAAATAGAACACTTCCACATTTGGCGGCATTTCGGCAGACATGTTGTGTGCTTCAGAGAGTCCTCCAAAAAGCCACCGAAGTGAATGTTTCTGGTTTCGGTGGCTTTTCGGCGGGCACTCTGAAGTGCACAGCAAGTCCACCAAAATGCCGCTGAAAGCAGAAGCGTTCTATTCGGCGGCTTTTCGGCAGACACACGTGTCACAGCGGCCCATGAGGAGGAGAAAAAGGGCCGTCAACACAACAAGCTTGAGAACCACCACTCTAGGGGGCTAGTACCATCTGGAGAAAGTCATCACCTGGGCCGGGCAGAGAAGCAGCTTTAATTAAGGTCACTTCCCAGCATAGAACTCCAACTTGGGGAGCAGCAGTTGCTAAGTCTGGTCTCCCAGATCACAATGGAGGCCACAGCGTCTGACACAGGAAGCTGAACCTAATACTCTGAGAAGAGAGGGATAAAGTATTTGAGCAGCCTTCCCTCCTTTAGCTCTCTGGGGAGAGCAGCCAATGAGAGCCCCTCCTCACAGGGCAGATTGCTGATCTCATTTGCCCCACTGTTGATCTGGAGTCACTCCTTGTCTTTCCATACAGTGACTCGGGATTAACAATGCTCTCAGTGAAATCAGATTTCAGAAAGAACAAGTCCAGAATGCAGTGGAAGAGACCATTGTGTGGCAGTGCTAACCCCCTTCCCACCTCCCTCACCTCTCAGATCTAGGAGAAGGACTCAAGGCACAAATTTTCCCCAGTGGAACCAGAAGCTCCTGTAGTTTTCAAGAGGCGAGAAAAACAAAATCTGTGATTTCACCTCACAGTGTTTGATAAGGGGATGGAAAGTGATCATGGTGACTGGGCATGGCTGGGGGATGCCGGGCTGTGCTCAGAGCCAGGATTCTGGCACAAGCTGATCAGGGAGAAGGAGCATGGTCAGTAGCAGTCCCCAGAGCCTCAGCCATGCCCTTCGCCTGGGCCCCTCCTCCCATTTTCTCAGCAACGATCAGAGGAGCCAGCAGGGGAAGCCCAGACAGAGCCCCTGGCACAGCACCAGGCACCCTCTAACCGCCTGTCCTGACTCCCCAAGAGACACCCACCCACATTGTTCTGCAACCACCAGGCCCCCAGCAACACCCACCTACAGGACCCAGAGCCTCGGGGCTGGGCAGAATAGAACTACTCCCCCTGCCCCCGCAGCCCCAAACCTCCAGAACCCACCCACCTGACTAGGGTACCCACTGCCTAGTCACTCAGAGGCCTCCTCCGACCACAATGCCCCTTCAACTTCAGCTGCAATTTCCACATACAGACCCCCTCCACCCCACCAGCAACAGTGTTACCTCATAGGGTCAGAGAAGCAGATAGAAAGTTATCACAGCTCCCTGCTGGCCAGACACACAGGCAGAGGGAGCCCTGGGGGATGCCTCTTTTACAGGAGACTGGAAGGCATGAAGGGCCAAAACAGGTGAGACATTTCCATGCCCTGTCACTAGCAAATAATGGCCACCACGGATCCACCCCAGAGATGGCTACATCTTAGCACTGTGGGAATGAACCCGTCACAGAGATCATTTGTCATAGGGTTGGGATACACCTGGACCCACATTGCACTCAGAGTGACCTCTTCATCCCATGCCAGCTGGAGGAAAGAAAAGGGCCCAACAAACTCTCCTGCTGCCAGCTGGGAACCTCTGATCCCCCAAACAGGGGGAGGCCTCTGGCTTTGATGGGTACTAGAGGAAAGTGGAAAGTCAGAGGGATTTTAGATCAGTTGTTGATAGGAGGTAAAATCTGAGTGTTTCACATCAATATTTGATAAATGAATTGAGAGGAAATGGGCAACATTTGCAAACATTTTATATCCATATTCAAGAATCTGAAAAAGGTGTAAATCTGAGATTTTCTTAGTATTTTATAATTAGAAAGAATGGGAAAAATCTCAGGCCATATTCAATTAGAAATAGACAACTAGAGAGAAAGTGGGGTAAATCTTTAGGGTATTTTATATCAGTCTGAGATTTGTGGAGAATACTTGTCACAAACTAAGCAATTGATAACATGAGAGAAAAACACCAACATCTGAGGGGATTTTATATTGCAGGTGATACACAGTTGTAATCCTAGCTGCTGGCGAGCTTGTGGTTGGCACTTCACTCAGGCATTGTAGGCTGCTGTGTGCTATGCCAATCAGGTGTCCAGTGGTATTGAAAGCCTGGCCAATGGGTAACTGAAGGACTGGCTAGAACAACATCTGATGTATTGTGATCAGTTCTATCTCTGTGAGGGCTGATGGATCAAGGTGATTGAATAACTAAAGCGAAAAGGGGGAGTGTCTGACAGGACTGTCCAATACATAAATGGAAAGTGATGTTTCCCCCCACCCTCACCATTCACATGGGCAGCAGGGAGCCCTTTGAGGAGATGTTTTAAGAGGGCAAGGGACAGGGGAGCTGGAGCGCTCCTTGGGTGAAGGAAGGGGTGGCAGTGGAGGATGGGCAGGTGACTGGCAACTGAGGGCTAGGAGCAACAGTGTTGGGAGACAGGGGGCAGCAACTGGGATTAGGAATCTGGGGTCCAGGCAGTCTCCATGGTGGGGACACATGCTCCTCCCTTCCCTGCCCTGGCAGAGAACCAACATCTCATCCTATCCCCTCTCCAGGGGCACCCATGTTCTGGGGAATGACTCAGGGCAACAATTTCCCACCTCAATGAGGACAAATCACTGCAGATAAAATGGGTGAGAAAATCCACCCCCCCATCAGAGGAGATTTTAAATGGACATTTGAGAATAATGGAGAGAAGAGGGGAAATCAGGAGACACAAAAGTGCTGATCATTGAAGGGGAAAGGGGGGAACCTGCCTGGATTTTACAGCTATGTGTGAGTAGGGTTACCAGTGGTCCATATTTTCCTGGACATGTCCAGCTTTTTTGTTTTAAAATAGCCATCTGGGAGAAATTTGTAAAAAAAGACGAAAAGGCCTGGGATTTCCCCCCCATCACCACCCCCACGCAGAGCGTGGTGCGGCTGACACAGCAGCCGGGCCGGACTGAGCTGCTGGCATTGGGGCCTCCAGCAGCCAGAAACCCTCTCTTGCTCCCCCTCTCCCTCCGAGTCTCAGCCTTCTCTGAGCAGCACAGTAAGGGGCCAAGGGGGTGGAGAAGGGGCAGAGATTCCTGGGGGGAAGTCAGGGAGCAAGGGAGGTTGGATAGGTCAGGGGTTCTGGGGGGGGGGATGGCTGGCCAAGGGGCGGGATTGTACAAAGAGTTCAAGATGGCTATTTTAAAACAAAAAAGCTG
>ML677396.1:12359-43486 GCA_007922305.1 Dermatemys mawii | reverse complement strand
ACCCCGGGTCTCTCACTCACCCGCCTCCGGGCTTTGACAGCCCCTACCCCACGCGGGCTCGCACTGCGCATGCACAAAGAGAGCGGACGTTCCCCCGCTGCAGGCTGGGAGATGTAGTTCTTGACGCTCCCTGGAGCGGAAGTGACGTTGGACAGGGGGCGTGACGAGTCGTGCTCTGAAGCGCGCGGGGCGCTGCGGCTCTGACTGGCTTGTGCGGGGCCGTTGGAGCCTCTGCCGAAGCCGCAGGAGAGGTTTGTGTCTGCCGGCTCTGGGCATGCGCAGATCGCAGGGGAGGGGGGAGAGTCCCGCATGCGCAGAGGCCGAGCTCCCCCGCTGCTGCTCCCTGGCCCTGCAAGGGGGCGGAGCTTAACTCCCCCGGGCCCGGCCCCGCCCCCGCCGCGGAGCTGCCGGCTCCAGGCAGGATGCGCCCCCCGTGGAGACGGCCCAGCCCCAGGTGTCCCTGTCCCCCCCCCCCCCCCAGCCCGGGACCTTCCCCCTCCAGCCGCGCTCCCCCCGCGCGAGAGACGTGCCCGGGGCCCTGCCCGGCCGGTGTTACCGGCCAGAGCCTGCAGCTGCTTCTCACACGGGCTGCCCAGGGCAAAGGGGGGGTGGGAGCGGGGGTGGAAGTGTACTGGGGGGGTCGAGCAGCTGGAGGAAGCCCTGGGGGGGTCAAGGGAAGTCGGGGGTCGGGGTGAGAGGAGGAGGCGTTCAGCCCAGGCGCGAGGCGGTCCCAGAGGGAGGAACCCCGCCCAGGCCGGGCACAGGGGTAGCAGCTACCCCAGGGGGACTGACACACCAGTGTTTGCCAAAGTGGTGGGGGACAAAGGGGCTCCCCCCCCCAGACAGCACCTCTCAGCATCGGCTTCCCAGGGCTGGGTTCTGAGACCCAGGCATCCCAGCGGATCTCCTCTTTGTCTGATCTAAGCTGCTGAAGCTCTGTCTACACTGCAAAGTTCACAGTGCTGCCGCGGGTGCCAGTGCTCCTGGCAATCCACGTCCACAGGGCGATTAGCTCTGAGCGCTGGGAGCCGAGCCTGTCCGCACTACCGCTTTAAAGCACTCAAACTTGCTATGCTGGGGTGGGGGGATTTTTCAGACCCCTGAACCCGCAAGTTAGAGCACTTTAACTTGCCAGTGTAGATAATCACTGAGACTTAATTCAGTGAAACATTTTACATAGATCCCTTCAGAAACAAAGCATCCCTTATCACTGTATCTGAATGCATAGAGTCTCCGAGCAGTTTGCCAAGTTGTCTTATCTGCTGCTGGGATTCCCTGAATTTTTAATTCTACGTTTTTCTTCTCATTCTTAGAGCAGATGCTTATTCTGTTGGATCATCTGACTTCCACTCTGACTGAATTTCCCCGCCCAGGGGAACACCCCCTAACCCTCTAAAGCCACCCTGCCTCAGTGGCTACTGTCAGTCACCATCTAGCCCCCGCTCACTGAGGCAGACTGCTGTCTGTCATGGCCACTCATCATTGGCAAGGGGTTAGGACCTTGCCTTTACCTATCCCCCTCTACCATTTCATAGGCCTTCATTGAGGCCTTCCACTGGTGGTTTAACAGGCTGGAGCTCTCCAGCTCCCCTTGCCCTTCCCCAGCACTGCTCCTCTTCAGGAACCTTGCTCCCCTTCCCACTCACTCCAGGACCTGAGTGAGACTTCTCCAGCTTCTGGCCCACAGCCCTCTTATCAGGGCAGGTTGGGCCTTAATTGAGCTGGCCACAGCTGTGTACCAGCCAGAAACACATGTAAGAAAAAGGACAGAGACTGGGGCCCAGTGTGGGGGGGTCCCCTGTGGCATGGGGTGAGATGTCAGGGAGGGGAGAAGACAGAGTTGCAGGGGGAGTGAGGAGGGGTTCTCATTAGCTGCATTCCCCACAGAGCTAAAGGAGAGAAGGCTGCTCAAACTCTGTCCCTCTCTGCTCAGAATATTGGGGTTCAGGTTCCTGTGTCAGATTCTGCAGCCTCCATTGTGATCAGGGACACCAGGCTTTGCAGCTTCTGTTACCCCAGTGGAAGGTCTGTGCTGGGAAGTGGCTTTAATTAAAGCTTCTTCTCTGCCTTGTCCAGGTGATGGTTTTCTCCAGCTGGTACTAGGCCACTGGTACAGACCTGGGCCCTGTTAATACAAATTCTGAGCCATGGACTCCATGTAACTGAAAGATCTCAGGGAAAGTACATGGGACTGGCAAGAAAGTGACTCGGCACAAACAGCCCCCGCCCCCATTTCTCCTCCCGTTAGCAATTGCCAGGAGAAAATCCAGCCATGGGAGAGCAAAGAACCCAGGAATGGGACTTTCCCAGCCAGAGGGGCAGGGAGAGAGGACAGGGGAAGGAGAGACTGAAAGGGGCAGTGGTAGAAATAAGTGAGGAGAGAGATTTCCAGCTCTCTAGCCCACCCAGACACATGTATTGCAGCATCCCGGGACAGAATCACTTTCCAGTGAACAAGAAAAGGATCAGACAGAGGAGAAGCCAGTTCCTGACTCCATGTTCCCCCTGCTGGCTGCGGCTGCCATGGGGTCAGTGTCTGAGGAAATCCCCCACAGTGACTCCTTTGGTTCTGCTCTTTTCTAGCCTTACGTTCACAGACAAAGGGCAAGTCTACGCTACCCACCAGATCGGCGGGTAGTGATCGAGCTATCAGGGGCTGATTTATTATGTCTGGTTTAGATGTGATAAATGGATCTCTGAGTGCTCTCCCATTGACTCCGGTTCTCCACCGCCTCAAGAGGCGCAGGTGGAGTTGACAGGGAAGCAACAGCAATCGACTCACCGCTGTGAAGATGCCGCAGCAAGTCGATCCAAGAACGCTGACTTCAGCTACGCTATTCTCACAGCTGAAGTTACGTATCTGAGATCAACTCCCCCTGCCCAGTGTGCACCAGGGCTTTGTTACGGGATGAGGGGAGGGAGAAGGAAGGTTAAAAATCTCTGTGGGCTTCGCCTGGCAGGAGGGGCCAGGTCTACACTGCAGTAAAGAGACTGAGCATTTTCCCAGCATGGCAGATTCTAGGGTGTCTGTCTGCAGGGAAAGGGCCTGGGGGAATCGTGATGTGAAATGAACTAAAGTCTGTTCTGAAACCTCCACAACTGCCCCTTTTCACCCAGACAGTCTGCACAATGACGTCCATGTTTCGCTCCAGTTCATCCCGTCTGCCTGTGGGACAGGGGAGAGAAACGGCTGCAGAGGAGCCAGCTCAGGTAGGGATTATTGGCATTGCTGGTGAGTTCTTGCAGGAGGGACAGAGACAGCAAATACACTGGAGATGGGAAGGTTTGCACAGTCTGGTTTGGAGGTTGGAGCGAGGCAGAAAATGCACAGGGTGGAGAAAGGGAGGAGGCCAGGGTGTGACAAACCTGCTGGGAGTTGTTTAATAAATGGCCAAGATTCTAGGAACAGACCCATGAGATTAGGAGGTTGAAATGCCCTAATTTGTGGAAATGAAAATAACCCACCTCTATGGGGCTTGGAAAACTGACCAAACTCCCAGTGCTGGAGATATGAAGGGGGCATCCACCAGTCAGGCTTAGGGGAGCCTCCCCTCCCTTCATATCCAGCTCCTCACCATGAGGAGAGTTTGTGGCTTCTTACCACACAGCTCTCCCTGGATCCTGCTAGGGGCTCCATCTCCTGTATCAGTCTGGCTAGTAGGTGTGTGATGGATTTGCTGGGAGAGAGGAGGGGCTCTCTCTTCATCCGCTCCCGTGGGTTTCCTGGATGCTCTACGTGGGGTCGGGGTGGGACTCTATTGATTGAGATCCACCCAGAGCTTCCATTTGATTGGGAGTGTGAGTGGGGCAGCACGTACTGAGTGTTGGACTCTTGCTCTTTCAGGGGTCAGTGACCTTCGAGGAGATGGCTGTGTATTTCACCAAGGAAGAGGGGGCACTGCTGGACCCCACTCAGAGAGCCCTCTATAGGGATGTCATGCAGGAGAACTATGAGAATGTGACCTCGCTGGGTAAGGGTTACTCTCCGCTCAGTTCTTGGAAGGGAAAATGAAGAGATAAGGTTCATTCCACTCCCCCCTCCAATGCCACCTGTACTCTGACCTGTTTCAGCATCACCCCTATATGCCAGTGACACACACTCTGCCAGAGTCTCTTCCCTGCTGCAGAACACTTTGGGAACAGAGCATCACACAGTGTCCGATATCTCCATTTGCTCAAGTAAAACTGGGGTTAGGTCCAGCATAATGAACAGAAGCTTCCTACTCCTGCCCTTCTCTTCAAACCCTGAGCCTACTCCACCCAGACCAGAATGTGCTTGGGTGTAACAAGCAAGCGGATGGAGTCAGAGCTGCTGGTCCAGGGTTACTTATCACACAGACACTCAGTGCGTCCTTGAATTTTAGCTGGAGGTATCCAGACAGAGGTGCTCCAGCAGCAGAATATTGAATCTCACCCAGGATTATAATGATATAACTCTTCACTGAATTGGATTGCGTCTTAGCATGTGAAAATGGCCTAGGCTGGTAGTGACACTTCTTGAGACATGGAAAGTCTTGCTCCCCCCATCACCATGTGTAATAGCCAATATCTCTCTTCTCGGCAGGCTCCTTGGATTTTTGAGTCCCTCGTTCCTAAAATCACATGACCCTGATTCTCATTTTTCACATTCTCCTTTTCCAGACTAATTAGAATCTGTTGCTCCTGAATTATAGCTTCTAATTTCCCAGTGTGTTTTCCGCACTCAGGGATTTTCATACTCCCTCCCAATACACTGGATTCACTAGTACATAAGAATGGCCCTACTTGGTCAGACCAAAGACCCATCTAGCCCAGTATCCTGTCTTCTGACAGTGGCCAATGTCAGGTATCCCTGAGGGAATGAACAGAACAGGTAATTATCAAGTGATTCATCTCCAATCATCCATTCCCACTTTATGGGAATCTCATAACTTTATATACAGTGTTGCTACACATTTTAACAGGAGGATAATATTCAGTAGATTCTTTTCAAAGATACTTCACAAGCCATAATGTGATAAATGAAGGGGAGGGGAGGGATCTCCCTTTTATAAACACCCAGCCAGCCAGTTTGCTGTAAAATCCCTGTTGGTGTCTGTTCTTGGCTTGCTTTGCTTGTAAAGTGTTAACAAGCCCACAGATAAAGGAAAAGGAGTGGGCACCTGACCAAAAGAGCCAATAGAAAGGCTTGAAGTCTTTTGAATGGGAAAGACACTTTTCCTTTGTCTGTTGTTCTCTGGAAAAGGAGAGACAGAGTAGCAATGCTCTGTATGGCTTGAAGCAGGTATGAAAATTCATTTTCTATACCTAGAAGAAATTATTTGGATGAGGAATGTTTACACAGACACAAACAGGTTTCTTTGTTATTTTGGCTTTAGAATCTCCTCTGTGGTATCCCTGATGCTCTTATTGGCTTGTAACCTTTAAGATGAACCCCCAAGAAAACTATTTCGGGTGCTTACAAAAATAATTGTTTCTTTTAAGACCTAGCAAAAATACTCAATTCCAGATGTATTATTTCCTTTTCAATTTTAATAATTTTTCTCTCTTTTAAGAACAGGATTGGATTTTTGGTGTCCTGAGAGGTTTGTGCATGTTATTTGATTAGCTGCTTGGCACAGCTAATTTCCTTTGTTTTCTTTCTCAGCTCTTTCCTGGAAGGAGGTGAAAGGGCTTCGGGGGGTCCAACTGGGGAATTCTCAAGTGCTTCTTCCTAGGTCCAAGGGGTTTTCTTTGCATTTGGGTGGTGACAGCATTTACCAAGCCAAGGTCAGAGAAAAGTTGTAACCCTGGGGGATTAATACAAGCCTAGAGTGGCACATATGAATTTTTAGAATCCTTGTGAGCCCCCACTTTCTGCACTCAAAGTGACAGATTGGGAATTCAGCCCTCACACATACTGTGTACAGAATTGATCATAATTTCATGGAAGAGTGAACATAGGGGTACTGACTTATACAGTGTCTGTTTATGTGTGTTCCCAACAGATATGTGGGGTATTTCAATCCCTCATAAGCAGGCTGTTTGGCATCTTCAAGGACCTGGGGAGCTGGTCCTGGGAATTCACTGGTTTACTAAGTGTGACCCTGTATGGAATTGAGACACTCCACATTATTATTATTTTATTATTAATGCCAATATGATAAAATTGCAATGAGTTGTGCTAGATATGCCAAGTAAGGTGTCAAGTGAAAATGTTATGATTTTCCAAGTATGATAATTTTGTTTCTATCTTTGTATCACCTTTGTATTGTGAGTTATAGATATGTGGCATATATCTGTATTTCCAGACTTGTACAGTGTTTTTGAGTGACACCTCCAGACATGTTGGTATCAGTGCTGGCTAGCCTGTTCAGTGTCCCATCCAGGGTCATCAGCTGTACTATGAGCACGTGGAAAGGACCAAGGGGATACACCTGTTGAATCTGTAAGACATGCAGGGGTATACCTGTGTACTGAGAACTCCAGGGCTTTTCCATGCCATGTGCTGGGAACTTTTTTGTGTTTGGGACACAAGAAGTACAAGCCACATGACAAAAGGAATTTAAAGGGTAGCTGCATCGTCTTCATTTTGTCTTCAGTCTCTCTTCCACCTCTGGAGCAACTTCTCTACAAATTGAAGCTTTGGACAAAGGACTGAATGATGTGCATATGTTCCAGATGGACTTTCAAGCCAGCAACTCACCAATACTGTTATACCAGTAAAAGCAAGCAGGATTTTATGAGGGGGATATGGCAAAAAGCCACATTTATTGTAAAGATAATAATAAAGAATAAAGAAAAGATAGAAGAAAACAACGTTGTTTAACTACTTATTTCTATTACTACTTAACCCTTATACACACACACACACACACACACATATATATACACAGTTATTTAATTATTTATTCATTCATTCAGGTTCTGGGTAATTGTTATAGTTACCAGCCTGGAAGTTGCTTGTGACAGAATATTGGCCAGGTATTTTATACACAGGTGATGGTAGTGGGGAGCGAAGTCCTGATCAGATGCGCATCTGAAGCTCCTGGTAGGCTGGCAGCAGAACCTTGGACTCTGACTTCATAGTCTTTTGGTTTAGTTTTTATAGGAATTTTTTCCTATGCCAGTCTATGGGAATTGCTGCGTCATGCTGATGTCTTCAGGGTGGCTGCCAGGTGCTCGTCAGTGATTTCATAGGGTGGACCTTCAGTCTTCAGTTTTTTTTCACTTGACACCTTTTGGTTGCACTGGCACCTGATGCCTTCGTCAGCCCTTTGATGCTGCATTCTCAGGCTGGAACCTTTCAAACCATTTATTTATTGTCCAAGCACTCTCTCTCTTACGTACATTCCCTAATTAACGTTTCACATACAGTATTTTGTATAATAATAATAATAATTTTACACATACAAGAGTTGTAGTTACAAAAAGTTATAAAAGTTTTTGGGTGGCATTTCTCAAAACATTCTCTCTGAGTGCTGAGTTAGTTACTGTTATAATGTTTTACTTTGCGATTAGGGTTAATTGGTTTACAATGCTTTGAAGAGAACTGGCGTCAATTGTGTAACAATGCCCTTAATTAATTACAGAGCTTGGCTCCCAGGGCGGAGTTTGTGGCTTGACAATGCATCCTTACAATGGAGTTAGTGGTTTGACAATGCATCGTTACAATGTATCGCTGCAATGTCAGTTTCAAGTAGCTACTTGCAAAAGTTTGAGCATGCCCTGGGACAGAGAGAGGGGAGCTGTTTCTGCCTACATAGTACAATTTTAAGTTACATGACCTAATATTAACAAATTATATTTTAAAGGGGCAATAATAATAAATCTAAACATTTAACAATTTTAACAAATAATAATAATAAATCTAAACACTTATCAAGCTACTTCTACTTAACAAACTTATACTATGTAGACTTTCAGTTGTGGGGAACAAATTATGGGGAGTCACTTCCACTTGGGGAATTATTTTTAATACTTTAATATGTCATCCCTACAATACTACTAAGAGCCACATACATAGATTTCTGAATATATCTGACTGCTTTCCCATTTAACAACTTTTTCTGTCTGTCTTTCTTTCCTTCTTTCTGTTATAATAAACCTTAGTTTAGATGCTAAAGGATTAGCTGGCAGCGTGGTATTTTGGGTAAGATCCAAATCTATATTAACCTGGTGATGTGGCTGACCCTTTTGGATCAGAAGAACATATTGTCTGTGTGTGGAGAGTTTTTAAATAACCTCTCACTGTACTGGACCTAGGTGCTGACTGAGAGTCAGAGAACTGGAATGCAATAAAGGGAGCTGTGGGATTTTCTTTTTCAGCTTCTTGATAACCAATGTGGGGGATCAGAAGCACAGTTTGTGACTGGTCAGTGAGTTTAACTGGAGTTTAAAGCCACCAGTTTTAGGAGCATCTCCTCCCCCTTTTTCAACCTGCCCTGATCATGGCATTTTCAGTGAGGACTGCCCCAGGCACTCCAGGTCACAGTAAGTACTGAAGTTAAATTAATAGAATGTTTTTTTATGATGCAGTCTTATGAAATCAACTGAACTCCTTTGTTTTCTTTCATCTGAGCAGGGTTTCCAGTTTCCAAACCTGATGTGATTTCCCAGCTGGAACAAGGGGAAGAGTCATGGGTCTCAGACCTCCAGGGTTCAGAGGCAAAAGAGATCCTGAGAGCTCCCTGCATAGGTGAGGAAACATTAAACCAACCCAGAAGCTGTAAGTGCCTGAAGGAAACATCTGGGATGCCCTACAAAGCCCTTGGGAGGTGTCTCAGTTCATTATCGTCACTACCAAAGCTCATATCCTCAGGATAACTATAGCTCATGGCTTTCTGTAGATTCTAGCAGTCACCAGTCCATAGTTTCCTCCCTTCCCCCTGTGAATTTGGATGGGATGTGAAGGCCAAATTGATCTCCCTCCTCTCTCCTATTTGGGAGAAGATTTGGGGGGAGTTGAGTTCCTGACCTTTAATTGACTTCTCGCCAGCACTAGTTTTGGTTTGGCCTTCTCCTTTACACCCCTGTTTGAGTTTCTGTCTCTATCACAGCAGGTGATGCAATGGCATGTGAGAAAGAGAAGCAGAATTTTCAGCAGGAAAATGTTGAGCAAGTGGAGCAAAACAGAGCATTATCACAAAGATCAAAAAGGAATGTGTCCAGAAGTCACAAGCAGGGAAAATCCCGGGAGACTGAGGACAGACAAGAAAGAGAGCAGGGAAACCAGCCAGGGGAGAAAGTGGGTAAATGTATTTCCTGTCGAAGAACTCAGAAGGATTTAAAAGAAACCACAACACAGCAGGAAATCCTCAGGGGAAAAAGAAAAAATACATTCACTGAATGTGGAAAAAACATAGGTGACTACGCTGCCCTTTCTGAACATCAGAGAGCCCGCACAAGGGAGAGACCCTATGAATGTAGTGAGTGTGGGCAGACCTTTAATCAAAGCTCACACCTTATTAGGCATTAGAAAATCCACACTGGGGAGAGGTCTTATGAATGCACTGAGTGTGGGAAATGCTTCACTAACAGCTCAGACCTTCCTAAACATCAGAGAATGCACACAGGGGAGAGGCCTTATGAATGCAGTGAGTGTGGGCAGATCTTTAATCAAAGCTCGCACCTTATTAGGCATCAGAAAGTCCACACTGGGGAGAGGCCCTATGAATGCAGTGAATGTGGGAAATGCTTCACTAACAGCTCAGCCCTTAATAAACATCAGAGAATCCACACAGGCGAGAGGCCCTACGAATGCAGTGAGTGTGGGAAAACCTTCCATCGCAGCTTGCACCTTACCAGTCATCAGAGAATCCACATAAGTGACAGGCCCTATGACTGCAGTGAGTAGAAGAAAAAATTCAATCACAGATCAGTGCTTTCTAAACATTGGAGACTCCAGACAGGAGAGAGGCCCTATGAATGCAGTGACTGTGGGAAGAGCTTCTCTTGCCACTCAGCTCATATTAGGCATCAGAGAATCTGCAACGGAGATCAACACCATGAAAACCTCTAGGACTATCAATACTTTTTTTTTCTTTAATGCAGTGGGACTTCGGAATTCCGTGTCCCGCTATAGCGCGAATCCGCTTATAGCGCGGTGCACGGCTGGCTCCCGATGTCGGCAGCAGCTGCTGCTTTGATGCGCAGAACCCCGCAATACCGCCACCCCGCCATTATCGCAATCAGGATTTTGGATCCCGATTGTCGCGGTATTGTGGGGTCCTACTGTACTTTCTCTGATTCCCACATAGTAACTTTTTAAAGCTGTTTGAACTGTTTGCAGCACCCTTATCGCTCAGCTCATCTATTCCTCCTATTGCAACGTTATTGTTAAAATCACCAGTGATACAGATGGTATCATTGCCAGTTCTTCTGACTTTGCTCTGGGTTGTGCTGAAGAGCAGTTATATTGGGAACTTTTCAAATTGTATTTAAAGGAGGAGTAGCAGGGATAGGAAAAGTGTCATTTCAGCCTTTGTCACACTGGAAGAAGATGGGTCATTCAGAAATTTCCCCCTTTCCTCACAACTGCAGAACTGTTACCTTTTGGCTGACCCATACAGAGTTTATCTTCATATTCTGCTCAGTGTCATGTGATGAAGTGTTCTCAGCTGTCTATGTATTTAGATGACATTTTGACTTCTTTAATCCTATATTAGTTACTATGTCTGGAGGGGAAAGTGTCAAAGACCTGCAAGGGGACTTTAAATGGATCCCAAATACAGTGTGATCATTTGGAGTTTAAATCCCAGGTTCCATCTATCGGTAAAGCCATTTCTGTCAAGCAGACTGATTTGTCCCCCATTATGGAGATGGTAGGATACTAAAAATGTTGTAAATAACATAACTGACTTTTGAGACAGTGCAGAGTGGGTCAGGTTTGAATGGATCAGAGGAGAATGTGATGGGAGAATCTCTTGTCCTGATTCTGAATAATCAGATGTAACCTGCTGTGATGGTGCTGTTTCTAGCAGGACTCAAGGGAGGGTGCCAAGTCAAGACAGGTGCAATCCAACTGAGAGTGCCAAGTCAGGACAAATTGCTTCAAACAGGGCAGCTACAGCCCTAGGCTGGGGTTTTCCTACCTCTAAGGCAAACCAAACCAGCTAAACAGAAAAGACTTTAGTTTCGCCCCACTGGCTAACCACAAGTCACACAAGCAATCCCCTTAGACACTCCAGTTTCCCAGTATCACCACCAGCAGCCACTCATTCTGGGGACAAATGGTTATGAAAACCAATACCCCAATAAAAGAAAAAGGTTCTCCCAATCCCAAGGGATCAAGCCTCCAGACCCAGGTCAATATACAAATCAGATCTTACCCACAAATCACACTGTTGCCAATCCTTTAGAATCTAAAATCTAAAGGTTTATTTATGAAAGGAAAAAGATATAGGTTAGAGTTAGAAATGGTTAAAAGAAATCAATTACATGTAGTAATGACAAAGTTCTTGGTTCAAGCCTGTTGCAGTGACAGTATAAACTGCAGGTTCAAATCAAAGTCTCTGGAATACATCCACAGCTGGGATGGGTCATCTGTCCTTTGTGTAGAGCTTCTGTTTGTAACAAAATCCTTCCAGAGGTATAATGCAAAAATGAAGACTGAAGATGACTGAAGACAAATTGGAGATCAGACATCAGCCTTTTACAGTCTTTCCAGGTGCAGGAATTCTCTTTTTCCTTTGCTGTGGAACATTACAGCAAAGTGGAGTTTGGAGTCACGTGGGCAAGTCTCTGCCCCCTTACTAAGACACAGGATGTGTCTGCCTTCCCTTAACGGGTCAGTTGTGCAGCTAATGGTTCTCAATGGGCCATCCAGCAGGCTAAGGAGAGCTAAAACCAAGTTGTCTGAAATGTCACCCAGCAGCATAACGTAAGTTTGAGATACAGACAGTAGAACCAAAATTCATAATTTCACATACAATAATGATATACACATACTGATAGCATTATCATAAGTAGCAAACCATAACCTGGTCTTAGACAGCCCCCTTTACACAATATTCTGGGACACTACAGGATCTTGGTTACAACAATGATATGTATGATCCCAGATTATTTCAGTAACGTGACACCTGCTCTGGAGTTTCACTTGACACTTTCATTGTCATGTATTCCAGCTCTCTGTGATGTTGGTTTCTATCTTTCCTTCAGACAGTTTTGGTCATCCAATGGGATATTCGTTCAGTTAGGATGTAGCTCAGATTTATTAGAGAATTTAAGACAAATGACCATTTGGTAAACTCATCATTTTTCACTTCAGCTTTGCTTTTTCCCCATCCCTGCATGATGACTTGGAGAAAGTTCAAGTGCAGTTTTATCAACGTTAGAGAACTCTCCAATTTACTGAAAATGTGAACAAAGAACCAGCAGTGATTTAAAATTTCTACTCGGAAATGGTGAACAACAGCAGAAGCCCAACTAACTGGAGGAAGTGCATATGAGCACAGTGTAGTTCAATTATTTAAGTCAGTGTAGTCTTAGATGATCTAGGGAGAGAATTCCATGGTAAGTAATTTTGAACTAGGCAAAATGCCCATGTATTTGGTTCCCGAAGCATTTGTAACCCAGGCCGTACAGAATATCTCTTCTAGCTAATCCTATGGTATGGTGAATGCTCCCCTTCATGATGCAGATGTTTAGGAAATAAAAGTGGGATTTTTGTTTAATTTATCTCTTGTAGGTGCTAAAAATGTGTATAAAAATAAATCAGTGTTGGAAATCTCATAGCTGTAGTGAAAAAAAGTATTTTTGAATAGAAAGTCCAGCTCTAGTAACTAGCAGACTCTGATCCAGCCCTGTGTCCTGTGCCTTGCCTGGAACTGTAAATGAAGTTATGGTGACCAATGACCCAAAGAAAATTGTTAGTATAACTCCACTTCCTAGTTCAGTATCACTGATTACAGTTCCAGAGGATGCCAGGATTAGATTGAGAATAATCATTCTTCATCATTTGGATCCAAAGAGAGAGTGCTTTATAGGACAGTCCTTCCCTGTGGATCCCAAACTGGCTGACTGATTGGGTAACAAGGACTTTCAGGCTGTAGAAATGATGGTTACCAATGAGGCAACAAATATGTCAGGCTCCAGTTTGAGACTTCTGGATCCTCCTGATTCTATGGTTTTGTGACTGATGCTATGGCTACACAATTAAGCTGATGTTGGCACAGATTCACCAAGGTAACTAGCTGGTAAAACACTGTTATTACAGATGTTCTCAACCAATGGGAGATCTCTCCCATCAGACTTTGTTTGGTCCACCCCCTGCAAGTGGCAGTGACTATGTTGGCAGAAGAAGTGCTCCCGCTGACATAGCACTATGTACACAGAGAATTAGGGCTGTGTAACTACATAGCTCAGCTGGGTGGATTATTCACACCCCTGAGCAATATAGTTATACTGATAAATGTCTTTAGTGTAGACTGGACATTTTCTCTTCTGTTTTATGCATTCACCTCACTTCTCTACCACCTCCTACTTTGAAAGAATAAAAAGTGTGAAAAGAGAGGTATTTTTCCTCATGATGCAAACATTCCCACATAGAGACCCCTTCCACCGACACACATGGCAGAAGATCCTGAGATATATGAACTCACAGAAGTGGTTGGGACCTACATTGGGCCAAACCACAACTTGAGGCAAGATTCAGTTCTTGGCAATGGGAATGAAAAGAAAACTAACCTATATGACAAGAATTTGTGATCTTTGAATATGTTATTGATACCAGTGAAAATGAAATTATAGGTGAAGTTATTGGTTAAAGAGTAAGAGAGTAATTGTGTGATAATCTGAATTATTTTGGAAAACTGAATGTTGTCTTGTTTTTTTGTTTTCATTGTCATACAGGAAATGGTGGCAAATCTTTAAAAGTTAATTTGATTTAATTTACCTCTGTAGTGTAAGGAGTTCTGATAGAAAACCTCCAGAGGTTGGGGTGGGAGAATGTTTGTGAGAAAGAGAGTGAATAAGAGAATATTGGCCAGTGTAGATTTTAATATTTTGTATTTCATATAGAACTTATTTTGCTTACCTTCAAAGTCAATTTCTATTAAAAGGAGACCTATTTGTGGAGACAAGTTGTATAACTTTTTACCCACTTAAATGGTAAGGATCACTGTCTTCCCCATTTCTTTAATTTCCAAAGGAAAGGCATGACATCTGTCATAGGATGTGTCTTGTAGCTAGGAAAGCTGCTATTGTCAACCATCAGTATCAAGGAAAGGCTGAAGTCCATTGTCTTTCATATCAAAAAGCCATCTAAAGGCTGGTCTATGCTGTAAAGCTATGTTGACATAAGCACATCTCTTAAGGGCGTGAAAAATGCATTCCAGTGAGAGAAGGAGTTAATGTGACCTGATTCCAAGGGTAGACAGTGTTAGGTTGTCAGAAGAATATTTCCAGTGTTTGATGTGTAGACATAGCCTTAGATGGATTGGTCCCCTATGGGAAGCAAGTTATGACATCAATTCCAATTTTGACCCATCTCCCTGTATGTGAGAAAGTTACTAATATGGAAGGCTGAGCCAGTTATCTGGTGGCCTGGTTCTACAGCTGTAGCTACAGCTTTTGGTACCCATCAATGCAAAGACAGAAAGAAATGCAGAGTTTCAACCATTGTCATTTTAGATCTTATCCTTCCTTTCCCTCTTTTATGTACTGGCCTTTCTATTGTAGCAGGGTGTGACTGTATAGCTGTGCATGTGTGACAGATTTCATTAGTGCCAGTTGGCAAAGGGGTCACTGTTATTCACAAGCAACTCCTGTCTCAGACGTTTCAAACTGACCACACTCAATACCCTGATTTTATTATATTTATCCAAGAAGCATTCCAATGAGATCTCTACTGAAAGCTTGTAAATTACTGTTTCTCCTAATCACCGTGAAGTGTGTACAAGTCATATTTAAGGAATAATGTGTAAGTGCATGGAATATTATGCTCTTGTGGTATTTTTAGGAGTGTGAGTCACCCCAATCATAGGTCTTGGTGGGGACAACCCATTTAAGTGGGAGGGAATTGTCACCCATTACTTGCTAATCTCTCACGCAATGTATTGCTCAATTGTCAACCTTTACACCAACCCAGAGAAGCCAATGGAAAACTATCAAAGACAAACTATAGACATCAAAATCCTGTGTAAGTGAAAAGGACAATATGAGAATGAGATTGTCCTTTCTGTGGGCATGGTTACACTTACAGGATATAGCGCTTTTGGTTATAGTGGTCCTCATATACAGCAATAGGTATAGCGCTATTGCGTGTCCACACTGAGAAGCGCCAGCGGTATAGCATGGCCACATTTGCGGCAGTTCAGGCGGCATTAAGAGCAGCACATTAGGGCAGGTATCCCACAGAGCACCTCTTCCCGATCTGGTGCAATGCCTTGTGGTAGGGGGGCATCGCTTGCGGGGCATTCTCCATCCTGTTCCAACTACCCATGATGCTTCGTGTCATATCCCAGCAATCCCTGTGTTTCCATCCACCTCAGGCGCCATCTTTCAATGGTTTCAGCAAGGCGCGCTCCATCGTCCATTTTCATGTGCCGCAATGAATCCCCAACTGCTGAGGGACAGGCTGACAACTGTCGCCAGCACATCTCAGTGTGCAGTGAAGTTAATCCTCAACATGCAAGGCGACAGTGATGGGTCCGAAGACGAGATCGAAGCGGTGAACGCATTTGACATGAAGCTTCTTGTCTCATTAACGGACATGCTGACAGCCGTGGAACGCCGCTTCTGGGCACAGGAAACGAGCACTGACTGGTGGGATCGCATCATCATGCAAGTCTGGGACAACGAGCAGTGGCTCTAAAACTTTCACATGAGAAAAGCCACTTACATGGGACTCTGTGCTGAACTCGCCCCCACCCTGCAGCACAAGGACACCAGATTGAGAGCTGCCCTCCTGGTGGAGAAGTGGGTGGCTATTGCGATCTGGAAGCTGGCCACTCCAGACAGCTACCGATCGGTGGCCAACCACTTTGGGGTGGGAAAGTCAACCGTTGGAATTGTGTTGATGCAAGTGTGCAGGGCCATTAATCGCATCCTGCTACGAAAAGTTGTGACTCTTGGTAACGTGCATGACATCATGGCTGGCTTTGAAGAAATGGGTTTTCCTAACTGTGGAGGGGCGATAGATGGGACCCATATACCTATTCTGGCACCTGACCACCTAGCAGACGAGTACATTAACTGAAAAGGGTACTTCTCCATGGTTCTTCAGGCGCTTGTGGATCACAGTGGGCATTTTACTGACATTAACGCAGGCTGGTCTGGAAAGGTGCATGACGCATGCATCTTCTGCAAGACCGGCCTGTTCAAGAAGCTGCAAGCCGGGACTTTTTTCCCAGACCAGCAGATCCCCGTGGGGGAAGTCGAAATGCCCATCGTGATTCTTGGCAACCCCGCTTACGCTTTAATGCCCTGGCTCATGAAACCCTACACAGGGAGCCTGGACAGCAGCCAGGAAAGGTTCAGCTACAGGCTTAGATGGTGTCGAATGACTGTGGAGTGTGCTTTTGGGTGTCTCAAAGCGCGTTGGCGCTGTCTTTATGGGAAGCTAGACTTGGCTGAGGGAAGTATCTCCGCGGTTATTTCCGCATGCTGTGCCCTACATAATCTTTGTGAGCGGAAGGGTGAAGGCTTCACTCAGGCATGGTCCTTGGAGGTTCAACACCTGGAGGCCACATATGCACAGCCAGAGAGCAGGGCTCTTAGAGGGGCCCAGTGCGAGGCTATTAGGATCAGGGATGCCTTGAGGGAGCATTTTGAGGCTGAAAGTCAGTTCTAATGGGAAGTGCAGAGGGAGGGAGGGTGCAATCTTTTAATATGACAAGGCATTTGGTTTTCTGTAGCCATTAATAATCTATGTACACTGAATAAAGAAACCCATTTATTAAAAAGACAATTCATTTATTCAACAGCTACTTCGGTTGCTGAAAGAAAAGGTTATGATGAATGTGTAGGGGAAGCGGGGGGAAGTGCAATTGGAGTGGGATGGGGTCAGTCAGAGATTGGAATATGTCTGGATCTCAGACTCTCCAGTGCCCTCAGAGTTGCCGTGTCCTCCGAACCCCATTTGAGGAGGGCAATGAGGCATGTTATTAGGGGTTGAGTGCAGTGGATAAGGGTCCTGGGTTTGGGGGTTGGTCGGTGAAGATAGGGGGGTTGGAGGCAGCTGTGGGTGGTAATAACCAGATAGCTGATGATACTGATAGCCTGGAGGGGCCAGAGGGCCAGAAGGGGAAGGGTTTTGAAGCAAATGATAAGTGGGGCGGAGAGCGTGGTGCTTCTCCTCCTGAATGGCGACAATCTGCTCCATAGTCTCTAATTGAAACTGCAGTAATGAGAACAGCTTATCAGTGGTTTTCCACCGTTGAATCACGTTCTCCTGCCGTGCCTTCTCCCTCAACTTGCTCTCGTTCTCCCTCCACCTCTGTGCAATTCAATTCTCCATTACAGCCCGTTGCATTACTTGCATTACTAGATCCTCTTTGCTCTTTTGTGGCCTCTTCCTCAGTCGCCTCAGCCTGTCAGCTGTTGATAACAGCAATGGCACAGGGCTCAAGGTTGCTCCTACACAGGGAAAATGAAACATGTAACAGAGGCTCCCTTTTAAACAGCACACATGCCGATGATTCCCCCGCGTTCCCCATTTGCCTGTCCCACAGAGAGCGCACAGACAACAACAGAGCCCCTGCCATGGTGAGTCCTCTCCAGATGCAGGGGGAATGATTGTTTCCCTGCCATGCTGTGCTATGGCTGTGGGGGAGTGCAGGGAAGTGGCGGGAGCCCTACTCTGAACACTGTCCCAACATTCTCCATAGGTGTTCATCGTGGAAGATATCTCGCTGCTGCGGGTGACCGAGGATGAAAGGGAGGGCATTCTAATGAGATGCGGCTTCCGCCCAGGGCCATATGCAGCTTGCCTCTGTGCAGCAATACTCCCCTCTCCCCTCGTAGCACAGTGGCGGGGACTAGTGACCTTGACCGGGACAGGGGCCATGCTGGCTCTCCCGAGAAACCTGCGCAGGCGCATTGCAAGCGCTCTTATTGAGACCTTTGAAGAGATTACTGATGACGATTACTGCGATGTGATAGACTATATCAATGCACTATTCCACATGTAGACAAGCATGCAAGCATCCCTTTCCACCCCAAGCTGCCTGTCTTCCCACTAGAAAAGCAGCTTTACCTCTGCAATCCGCTGCTGCGCTGCCCCCTGCAACCACCAGATGCTGCAGCTGGCTGCCCTCCTCCTGGCTTGAGAAGAGCTCCTGGCTGCATGCGTCCTGGGACTCCTCTGTGCCCTGGGTCGTTGCCGCCGCCTCCTCCTCCTCCTCCTCTTCCCCCCGCCTTCACTGGTGGGCTGGGAAGTGTCCGTGGTGGTCGATGGAGTGCACGTAGGATCACCACCAAGTATCGCGTGCAGCTCCTTATAAAATCTGCAAGTCACCGGGGCTGCCCCAGAGCGGCCGTTTGCCTCGCGGGCTTTGCGATACGCATTCCTAAGCTCCTTTACCTTAACATGGCACTGCAGAGTGTCCCGCTCATGGCCTCTTTCCGCCAAGGCCCGTGATATCTGCCCATAGGTATCAAAATTCCTACGGTTAGACCGCAACTGAGACTGAACAGCCTCTTCCCCTCAACAACTGATGAGGTCCAGCACCTCACTATTGCTCCATGCTGGGAATCGCCTATTGCGAGGAGGCATGGCACGTGGAGTCATGATGAAGCAGAATGATTACCTGCAAGGGTTCCCTGAGAGCACGCCACGCAATCAATCAGATCAATGAGAATGATCACTTGCAAGGATTCCCTGAGAGCACGCCACGCAATCAATCTGATCAATGAGAATGATCACTTGCAAGGGTTCCCTGAGAGCACGCCACGCTTGGCTGGAGCAAACAGGAAGGGGATTTTCAAATTTCCCTGGAACTTTAAAGGGCGGGTCTGACGTCTGGTTACCTGAGGACAGGACAAAAGAGTTTGCAAGTGATGACCAGAGTGGCTCGAACGGGAATTATGGGACGGGCTGGAGGCCAGTGAATGCGCAGTGGGTGTCCACATTCTCGCTGTAGCGCTACAGCAGGTGTGCCACAGCTCTTATTCCCCGTGCGGAGGTGGATTACCAGGAGCGCTATAACTCTGAGGTTATAGCGCTCTACATGCCTCGCCAGTGTGGACGGGTAGTGAGTTATAGCGCTCCTGATGACTTTATAGCGCTATAAAGTGCCAGTGTAACCAGGGCCTGTGAATAAAGACAAAAGACTGATTCAGTTTATAACATGGTTGAGAAACACACTCTAGGTCCATTCACCAAGGAGATCCGTAATGACCAGTGGTGGTTCATGAAAGGCGGGGCCCTGGCTCCTCGGGACTAGGAATCACTGTAATAGACTGGAGTGTGAGGTGAGAATCTATTTAGATAGGGAAGGTAACTATTAAAAAGTGTAAGTTGCATTTTGTGATTTTGTTGTGTTGGTAATGGTTGGTTTCATTTACATTTGTTCCTGTTTAAATCTCTATCCTTTGTTAAATAAATTTCCATATGTTCGATAACTGTACTCAAGAGCTATGTGTGATGCAGTAGCAATAGTCTACTGTAAAAGTGGTAACCTGAGATATACCATTGCTTCGGGAAGAGAGGATCTGGGATTTCTCTTGAGTATCTGGTGATTGGGCTTGGACTCCAGAGGGGGACATATGTGAGGAACCCGGGGGTCGTGTGCCTCTATTGTCAACTGCCAGGGCTGCTGTACCTCAGAGGAGGGTGCTTGAGTGACTAACAGCCTGGTGAATTTGCTCACTAACATCCAGCTGCCACATGCAAAAGTCTCTCTTACTAGTGGCAGGTGGCAACAAGGAGACTCACAGCCTTCAGCATCTGAGAAGGGTCACAATGGTCATCTCTGTTGATCCACCTGTCAAATTCACATGGGGAAAGCACCCTATAGCATCATTCCCTGACTCAAAAAAGCCCTAAAACTCTCCTGTGAAATCATGGAACATGTGCTCTTCCCTCTGTGGAAGCATGTAAAGAATCCAAGCACTGGAGGGTAGGGACTGGGTTCAGAGTGACCTAGACATATTGGGGGATTGGGCCAAAAGAAATCTGTTGAGGTTCAACAAGGACAAGTGTACAGTCTTGCACTTAAGACAGAAGAATCCCATGCACTGCTACCAGCTGAGGACTGACTGGCTGAGTGGCTGATCCACACGGGGCCAGGGTCTTCAGACACCTCAATACTAGACACCCTAGAGCAGGGATCTCAAACTCGAATAACCAGGGGGGCCACATGAGGACTAGTACGTTGGCCCGAAGGCCACCCCCACACTGCCCCCTGCCCTGTCTCTGCTCCCCAGTCCACTCTGTCCATGAGGCCCCACCCCTTCCTCATCTCTTCCCATCCTTTCGCCATGCCCATTCCAACCCCTTCCCCGAATCTCCACCCCTGCCCCACCTCTTCACTTCCTCCCCTGAGTGTGCTCCCCGCTCCCTACTGGAAAGTGGGGATGTGGCACACTGGTGGGAGGGAAGGTTGGCAGGCTGCAGAAAATAACTTGTTGGGGGGGGTGCGAGGAGCTTGGCAGGCTGCAGGATATAACTACATGGGCCGCATGTTTGGGAGCGCTGGGTTATTTAGTCTGTAGAGGAGAAGAGTGAGGGGGGATTTGATACCGGCCTTCAATTACCTGAAGGGGGGTTCTAAAGTAAATGGAGCTTCAATGTTCTCGGTGGTAGCAGACGACAGAACAAGGAGCAGTGGTCTCACATTGCAATGGGGGAGGTCTAGGTTGGATGTTAAGAAAAACTGTTTCCCTGGAAGGGTGGTGAAGTACTTGAATGGGTTCCCTAGGGAGGTGGTGAAATGTCCATCCTTAGAGTTTTTTGAGGCCCAGCTTGACAGAGCCCTCACTGGGATGATTTAGTTGGGGATTGGTCCTGCTTTGAGCAGGGGTTGGACTAGATACCTCCTGAGATCTCTTCCAATCCTAATCTAGGATCCTAAGCAGCTTCAAGTGGTCCCCAAGTGGTCACATCTGTAAAGATTCTGAGAATGGGCAATAGGGGTTGGACCACATCATGATTACTGTTCTGTTCATTCCCTCTGCTACACCTAACATTGACCTCCGTTGGAACACAGGACACTGGGCTTGATGAACCATTGGTCAGACCCAGTATGACTGTTCTTATGTACAGGAATGAGGCACTTCCAAAGCAGAAATGGGGGAGGGGCTCTAAATTTAAATCAGTTTTAGAGAGAAATGTGTTTAATCACAGTGAGACTCGATATGTGGAAGAAATAACACGTGATCCCCAGCTCCTTGCCCCAAGCCTTTGGTGGGCATTAGCTGTCAACGGCTGCTCTGAGCAGAGCGGTATATGCTGTCTGCCTGTGGATGCAGCCCACCAGCTGGTTCTCTTGGGGTGGGTGGTGAGTGGCTGGGCAGGGATGCTGCATCGGCTGGGATCTGAAATATGAACAGGGGTCTAAGGACTCTACACCGGCCTCCAGGGTGGGTCAAGGATGCTGAGGCAGTTGAATCTCAGATTCACACTCACCAAGAGTCAAAGCTGGTTGGGGAAGGGGAGCAGGGGAATGACTCTGATAGATGTTTAGTGCATCCCTTTAACTACTCACCCATGATAACCTGGCAGCTTCCAGCTTTGTCCTTGCTCTGCAGTTGTGTTCTTGTGGAAAGGGCCTCTAGGAATTGGTATTTCCAGCTGCATTAAAGAATCATAAAGGAGAAGGAAGAGTTAATGTCTTAGAAAAGTCTGTGTGTGTTAGACGGGTGGGAGGGTGTCCAGAAACCAGTTTGCTCCAGTTTCTTCTCTCTGGGATTTCCTTTTGAAAAGTTGGAGCAGGGAGCAAAATCACCTGGCCTTTCTGAGGTTTGAACTGAGGACTTTCAGAGCATGAGACTGCCATGCTGCCAAATACATTAAGAAGATTGTGAAAGGGTTTTGGCTAAGTAAATATAGGATCCTCCTACAGCAGTGACTGGGGCAGGGTAAGAGCCAGGGGAGCACTAGAAGAAGAAGCGGGATCTGGTGCCCAGAGACCTGTCCTGGCAAATTTCTCAGCAGCAAACAAAACAATTCGCTCTGCCACTTAACAATTTACAGGGCCTTTGTGAGCGGGAGGCTTTATATCTCCTGAGGGGATGACAGTGCGGACTGAACCCAGGCAGTAAGAACAGGGGGAGATAAGCGGGCACATTGCCACTTGGTGAAAATAAAATTAGAAAACCTCTCCCTGTGCTCTCATTTATCCCCTAAACTCCCCTCCATTGAAATCTCCACCCCTGCCATGGCTAAGGCTGCGATTCTGTCATCAAAGTAACAAAGTCACAAATTCCATAACTTTCCTCAACCTCCGTGACATCTGCAGATGCACCAGCTGGTGAGGCTGACACCAGGGTTATCCCACGGCCAGTCACACTGGCCACTGCTTGCGTGGCCCCCGGCAGCTGGCCCTGGGAAGTACCCAAGCAGCAGCTGATGTGGATGGCCCAGGAAAGCACCCGATCAGCGGCCAGTACAGTTGGTTCTGGGGAGTGGCTGAGCAGTGATAATGTGGGTGGCCCCAGGGAGCATCTGGGTGTTCTTAAGGCATCACACTTGAACTCTATTGGAGATTTCCTGAGCAGGGTCAAATCCTACACGCAGTGGGACCTGTGTTTTAATCACAGTTTCTAACCAGACAATCTATCTATTCTGTAGCATAGTTGGGCAATCTTTCTGGCCTGAGGGCCACACTGGTGTTCAAAATTGTACAGAGGGTTGGGTAGGGAAGGCGGTGCCTCCCCAAACAGCCTGCTCCTGCGCCCTATCTGACCCCCACCTACTTCCCTCCCCCTGACTTCACCCCTCAGAACCTCTGACCCATCCAACCCCACAGTTCCTTGTCCCATGGTTGCCCCCTCCAGATACGCCTCCAACTGCTCCCCGAGGATCCCACCCCCTATCTAGGCCCCACTGCTCTTTGTTCCCTGATTGCCCCCTCCCAAAACCTACCCACCCTAACCACCACCCCCGGGACCCCACACCCAGTGAAGCCCCCTGCTCTTTGTTCCCTGACTGCCTCCTCCTGAGATCCCCCCACCTACCCTAACCACCACCCCCGGGACCCCACCACCTAAGCCCCCCTTCCCCCTTTGCTTACATGCTCACCTGAGTGCAGGGCTCTGCGGCTCGCCGCACTCGGCCCAGCCCCACCCCCCATCTTGGGAGCATGGGGCCCTGTTGCTCCCCGCGCTTGGCTCGGCCCCACCTCTGGCTCGGGAGCGTGGGGCCCTGTGGCTCGCCATGCTTGGCTCGGCCCGGCCCCCGGCTCGGGAGCGTGGGGCCCTGCAGCTTCTTGGAGCCCAGCACTCCGGGCTGGGACCACTGGCACCGGTGCTAGGTATAGGAGGGGGCTCATGGCAGGGGATGGGGGGTCTGAAGGGGGTGCAGGAGGAGTACGGGGGGCTCAGGGCAGGGTGTTTGGGGCTCAGGACGGGGGGTTGGCCTGTGGGGTGGTAAATTTGCAGTGTAAGGCATATTGGCTCATGCTCAGTCCCAGGCTTTGGAACCTCACAAGGTTGGGAGGGAGTTTGGAAAGTGAAAAAGGTAAAACGGCAGTGAAGTATTACTAGATTATTAGCAGAAGAAGAAGCAAAGAGGGTTGCACTGGGGTAAATGAAAGCAGAGAATTGCTGCTCTGGTGATTTCTTTATTTTGCTCTTGTGAGGCTGATGGAGGAACCTGAAGACTAATTTGAGTTTGTGTCTCATGCTGTCCTGGCTCCAGGGCAATGGAGAATGGACCAGCATCTGACATTAGCAAAGTAGGAGTCTGAGGAAGCCAACGCTAGCTGTCGAAAAGAAACAGCCCTATGGGGAGTTTTAACAGGGAGCTCTGGTGTTTTAATGGTCATGGCCTAGGTTCAATTCTGCATTTGAAATTCAAAGGAAAGTCCTTGTCCTTATCAGCAAGGCAAAGAAAAGCTTTTTGCTCAACAAATATTTGAAAAAGGCGCTGATTCGAGCTGCAAATCTCATTTTGTTTCCCTTTGCAATTGACTACCCCAGTTAAGGCAATGGACTTGACACCCACTCCCTACACAGGTTCAGGTACTAAGAACAGGGGCTGCCTTTTAGCCATAGCTTTTAATCAGGGCAGGCAATAAATTGATACAAAGTCCTGAGAAATGATTTCCCAGCCCGAGTCCTTCACCCACATCGTGTGGACGTTTCACTTTCATTTCCCTCCTCAACTTCACACAGAAACACAATTTCTTTTGCGCAGATCCAGGAACAGCAAAACCTCCCTGGGTCTCTTGTCTGAGCCAGGACGTTCAATCCCAGTAAAACCTTCTCTCCGGCAATGGCAATGGGCAGACAGAGGGGACGTGGCCACTTTCACCTCTGACAGTGACATATCGGCTTGGCTCTTTTTTTATGCTGCTGTTGTTAGTCCATGAAACATCAAGGATGCAAGGTCAGGCTGAGTTCATGCACCAACCCCATGAAATATTTCAGTGCCCAGAGAACTCCTGACCCTGGCTATTGGAGTGATGTGGTAGAGATCTGAATAGAAAAGGGACTGTCCGACAAAGTGGGGAATGAACAATGATCTATAGCAATGTCATTAACCACAAACACACGATAATCGTGCTCCAGCCGGAAGGGGAATGGGCAGGAATTCTCGCTGTTCAGCCATGGCCACACTGACACTAATGCGCTGGGCTGAGAGAGCAATTGGAAGTGACAATTCTGTGAGAACTGAATCATTGTGCAGGAAAACAGCTGGGCATCAAGTAATTGTGGCTGAGTGCTTAAGGTGATAGATTCTAGGAAATCCTGTGGGGCTTTCACATGCAGGGTTGAATTCTGCCAACTATGGAAACACTAGCATGTTATCTTTGAGCCTAAGCATCCATAGGGTGGCTGTGCTCTCACTCTCAGGCTGTCTGTGCTGAGAGTAAACAGTGACTGGAGTTTTTCCATCTCTGTAACAGCTACATTAGTGTACAATCTTTCCTTTGCTTTAGCACTATCTAACCAGATCAGCTTAACTATATTGGTTCAGGGTTGTGGATTTTTCACACCCTGAAAGACGTACTTGTTAGAGAGTTTATCGAAGGGGTGGGCAAACATTTTGGCCCGAGGGCCACATAGGGGTTCAAAATCATGTGAAGGGCTGGGTAGGGAAGGCTATGCCTCCCCAAATTGCCTGGCCTCATCCCCTATCTGACCCCCACCCACTTCCTGCCCCGACTGCCCCCATCAGGAAACCTGACCCATCCAACCTCCCCAGGACTGCACCCCCATCGAAGACCCCTGCTCCTTGACTACCCCCTCCAGAGACCCCCTGCCCCAACACCCCACTCCCTAGCTAAGCCCCCTGCTCCTTGTGCCCTGACAGCCCTTTCCAGAAACCCACACGCCCCCTAAGCACCTCCCAGAACCCCACCCCCTCTCCAAACCCCCTGCTCCCTGTCCCCTGACTGCCCTCATCCCTAGCCACACCCCCACCCCCTGACAAGGCCACTGGGACTCCCATGCCCTATTCAACCCCCCATTCCCCATCCCCTGACCACCACCCCCCGAGACCCTCTGCCCTGTATCTAACCCCCCTGCCCTGGCCCTGCCCTTGCTGGGTCCCAGCCCTCTTACCATGCAACCACTCAAAACAACGTGTCTGGCCCAGAGCCAGACATGGGGCCGCGCTAATCCACCAGAGCATATAGCGTGTCTGACTCACAGCCAGACATGGTATCGCGCACCCCAGAGCCCTGCTCGTGTGCTGCGCTGAGGCAGCGTGGGAGGGGCAGGAGCAGCTTCACCAGCTGGAGCTCGGGGACCGGTTAGGAGGGGCTCGCGGGATGGATCCCTTACTTTACTCAAGCAAAACTTGAGTTCTGCTTAGCTACACCTTAACCAATCCTTTGAATGACGATTAACTAACAAATCCTAACATATTGTAACCTGATTATCTAACCATTTCTATCCCACCACCTTAATTGGTTTACACCCAACAAATTATTTACTCTGCAGACAGACACAATGACAGACCCAGACCGAGATTACACAGACAAATAAACAATAGGGAAGTGATAGAACAGCAAAGAAATGAGGATTTCACATACCAGCTATTGATAAAGTGAGTTCTTGCCATCAGGATGCTGCTATCATGGTAGACATTGTGGGTGCTGGTTGCTTAACTGTCTGGCCCACAGAGCAGGATTTTTGAGGTTCACCATTACTGTCTCCAAATGCTAGCAAACATCTTTTGTTCACTTAAAACGTAAGCAGGGAGATTACAGCACCTCAGAACTCATGGAGTCCCAGGAAACATGTAACTTTAGGTTCAGGTGAGTGTGTCTAAATATCAGCTGTGCTGTAGAAGGTCTCTAGGAGCTGAAAGTGATGTGTCATCTGGACCTCCCTAAAGAGTTTATCAAATATTAGTGAAAATGAGGATTGATAAGTCATGTTCTTTGAAGTATCAGGATGGTGGACTGGTCTAAAACGCCAGGTTTTAAGACTCTTCTTTCCTATCTCTTGGATGTTCTAGATTCTGCATAGAGATGGAGTTTCAAATCCCACTCTTGACATGACCATTTTCATCTCTCTGGTGAAAATGACCTCACTGCAATCTCCTTTGGAACAATCAAACACCGTTTGCTCAGCATTTCTATTACAGTACTTGCGAGAGAAGTTCCAAACCAGGGGGAAACGGTGCCTTTTCTTTCTCCCAATCCATTTTGTCTTCCTTCGTTCCAAGCCATTTTCTTAAATACATCCATATTGCCCATACTTTTTTGTTTAATGTTCTTTCCTTTTATGAAACTTGAGGGTCATAATTTAATTGCCACACAACTGTACTTATGAAGTAAAGTGAAACACAACTTCTTTTTGAAATTTTTGCAGAAGAGTTTTGCTCTCTGACCTGAAATTGAACAGGGGCTACCCAAGGGGGTCAATGCTTCTCTCTCTTCTTGACTCATTCAAAACACATAATTTCTTGGTGTCCTTTGCTTCCCTGTTCTTCAAAGGGAAAGCAGTTGTTATAGTGGGTACCGAGAAAGCCTTAGAAAAGAGCTCCTAAGACAGTAGTAGCTGGTTTCTGTAGCTTCGTGGTTATTACAATTGCCTAACACGCAAGAACTCCCTGGTTCAAAAGCAGGCAGAAACAGGGCCACAATTCTCTCTTACAGTCTTTTATCACACCTAGAAGGTGGGGGAACTGGGAAAGATCATGGATTTTCTGAAACCGCAAGTGAAGTTGCTTTGATGTAAAGTTATTTCCCCCCCAGTGGGACTTGAACCCATACCATGACAGTGAGAGGGCCAAATCCTAATCACTAGACCATCAGGAAGCAAGTGATAGGATTTTTTTTCTCAGTTATACTACAATTTCTTAAGCTAGTTTCTATCCAATTTCTGAAGCTGTTCCTTTGTCTATTCCCTAAGGGACTAAGATCAGAGAGTGCAGGAATCCCTGTGCTCAGGGTCACAACTTGAGCCAAACCAAGGTATTGAAAGAAATTCAAATGACGCTTCCTCCAGCAGGATCACAGGGCGACAAAAAGAAAACCCATGAGGAACAATCTTCACCTGAATTCCTTGAGCCCATCGAAACCCTCTTCCAGGATGGACACTGAGTTGATAGGAGCTTCAGCAGAGAGACCAAGGGAGGGGTGTTGCTCCCCCTTGGTGTGAGCTGATCGCATTCTTACTCCATGTAACGGGGCTCTGGGCTTTGCCATCTTGTGAGTTCTGTGTCCTCAACAAGCAACCATTGTGCTGAAACCCCGGAGCATAGGGTGCAGCGGCTCACGAGATGGCGGGTAGAGTGGCTTGCAGTGATGACTGCAGCAGAACCCCACGGAGAGGCGGGGCAGTTGGCCTCGGACCATGTAAGGTGCCCCTTAACCTGCCCCCCCAGTTCCTCCCAGGCTGGGAGGTAAAACTCTGCAGATGAAATTGCCCCGTCTTCTTCTCCTCCTTGTGAAATGCTGCTGCAGATCAGTTGCAGCCTAGCCCTGGGCAGACCATTATTGCTAGCTCCGAGTTAGGGCATTGCCATTGTGATGTCAGGGCGTGTTGATTATGAACTTTCACCAATTTTATTATTGATCCCTTGAAAGAGAAACTTTCCAGAGGTGTTTTCTGCCCTGGGGAAGATGAGAAGAAGCAGAAAGTGAAGTTTTGGGAAGACACTTTTCCCCCATTAGCTGAAGGTTCTTCCCATACACACATATCCTCTCCCCTGATCTACACTGTAGTGTTATGTCAATACAAGGCAACCTTTGTGCGTGTGTCTACACAAAAATTTGGCTCCCTGTGACTGGTTGGGGGGACCCCATCCAGTGTGAGCTGACTGCACCCCTTCCTTCCAGCAGCCCTCTGACCCTAGGCAGTGAGACCAAGGGCTAACATCAACAGGGTTGCAGGGCTGTAAGGCGTAGTAGCCAGAGTCTATATAATTGCCCTGATCCACAGAGCAGTAGGGCCCTGTGGGTCAGGTTGATTCAGCCTCCTTTTGAAAACCTCCAGTGAACGAGCTTCCACAAACTGGGCAGTTTGTTCCATTCTCCAACCGTTCTTATACTAAGAAGTCTTTCCTGACATTTAATCAAAATCTCCTGTGCTATAGTTTGAACCCATTGCCTTTTGTCCTGCCCTCTGTGACAAGAAAGAAGAGCTTTTCTCCATGTTTTTTTATGGCAGCCTTTCAAGGATGTGAAAACCACTATCAGGTTCTCTCCTTCATCACCCCTTGTCCATATCAAACATCCCCAGTTCCTTCAGCCTTCGCTCAGAAAACTCAGCTCGGCACTGGCTGTGAATTAAGCCCAGGCCTGCTGGATGGGAGACAAGAATTCTCCCACTGAGTCACACTTGTGCAAAAATATATAACAGGGACCAGAGCATTACAGACCCTGCTCACTGCTCGGGCCCCACACTGCTGCAGGGCACAGGGGTGTGGCTGACACTCCCAAGAGTGCTGTGTTTCTGGTCAGGATGCCATTATTGGGAGTTTCTTAATGAATGCGCTGGGGAGTAATGGGTTCTGTTTCCATGTGCCCTGGGCCTTTGAGGGTTTGGAGAAATGCTGGTGAGTTTAAATTGCACAGAGCTGGGGAGCAAGGTGTGGTCCCAGGTAAGTAGTAGTTGTGCTGTGGTGAGACTGAGCAGGTGTGGTGCTCACCTGCACATATCATGTTTAATAAAACCCCATTTTGAAACTACCCATGCCTGGAAAGATAACAGGCGCTGTTTGACGCAAGATGTGTCCTTTGTAATCCCCAAGATCATTGGCTCCAATGCTGTAGTACCAAAGGGAGTATAGCTCAGTGGTAGAGCATTTGACTACAGACCAAAAAGTCTCTAGTTTCAATCTGGATGCTCCCTTAGGAGTTGGTTTTCAGTTTTTCATGGAAATATATTTTCAGTCCCATCTCCACTATGTTCAGCAGCCCCACTGAATGGGGGTCTTGTATAATGTGTAAAAACCTAGCAAACCTGTCTATCAGCTGAAATCAGATCCAATCCTTTAACTGTGATACAGTGTACCCCAAGTAACACCCTGAACCCCCCTTTCACCACTGTTATATGGTTATGATATAGTTTGTACAAAGTATACTTTGTGAGGTATCATATGAAAACTCATAATCTACTGAAGATCATTGTCCTGTTAAAATGAGTGCACCAACATTGTCTGTGGAGCTATGAGATTTTACACTATGTTTTTTACTGAAGTATGTTGTAATTCTGACTCCTCTGAGTCAACAAGGACTGACCACATTATTAGCAACTGAAGTAACAAGTCACCACCAGGAGGACTGTAAACAAAGGATTTGCATGTCATCCCTGAAGACGTCTCAGACTTCATGTGCCCAGAAAGTATGAACAAGACATTTACAATTCAACTTAAAAACTCTTTGAATCTCCTACACAAGGGACTGTTTTCTCTACACACCAGTGAGGGGAGCAATCCTCAAAGAGAGGGGGAGGGAGTGACATTGTGAGTGTAAATATAGAATCTCATTGACAGAGGACAGGGCCAGAAAGAGTTAATGAACTCACAGACTGACCTGACCCATGGCCCAACTTTAAAGATTGCTGAGAAGGATATGTAAATGAGGCTATATAAATGAGGATATGTAAATGACTAGTGCTTTGAAATGCAGCCCGCATTGCTAGCGATAGAAGAGTAGATGTTTGGTCAGGTCACCCTAAATTAAAACAGGTGACCTGTCATGAATGCCACTACCTACCGCTGACTGGAACATGGCTACATGGAGTGGATCATATACATGTAGCCATGTTCCAGTAAGGTGCCATACATAGGTCAGTTACACTGACCTAATTTTGTAGCATAGACCTGACAAAGAATCGCACTAGGGTGACCAGACATTCCGATTTTCTCGGGAGAGTCCCGATTGCGGGGACTTGTCCCGCGTCCCGACCATACTTCGGTCGGGACGCCTTTTGTCCTGATATAGGGACCTTCAGAGGCCGGCGCCAGACTTGTTCCTCACTTACAGCTCCTTCCTGGTGGCAGGAGCATGGAGCAGGCCCCACTGCCCCAGGCAGAGACTAGGCAGCCAGATCTCTGCCGCTGCACGTGCTGCAGGGGTTGGGGGAGGGAGCAGGGCTGCTTCAGCCAGCACCAGTGGAGGGGGGGGGCAGGGACAGAGAGCCCCCAGCCTCTCCCCTCTCAATCTGGCTCCATGCCTCCCCCACAGACTGACTCCAGCCCCTGACTGATCTGCCAGCTGCTCCCTACCCTGCCCAGATGAAAACAATCCCCCGGGTAAGCGGCTGGGGCCCTGCACCCCCGCAGCTTGTAGGGGGGCTGCAGGCGGGAGCTGGGGCTGTGTGCTTCTGGCGGGGCCCTGGGTCCCCAACCCATGGTGGGGCTGCGCCCAGAACGGGGGCCCTGTGTCCCTGACCCATGGCTTCCTCAGGCCCTGCCCCCATGGGTCCAGTGTGGGGGGAGCCTGTGGACCCCCGCTTTTCCCCTCTACTTCCCTTCCCCCTCTAGTGCCCCCCTCTACTTCCCTCTCCCCCTCTCTAGTCCCTCCCTCTGGTCCTCCCCTTTCCCCCTCTGTCCCCCTCCCCCCCTCTCTAGTCCCTCCCTCTGGTCCTCCCCTTTCCCCCTA
>ML677396.1:0-12349 GCA_007922305.1 Dermatemys mawii | reverse complement strand
CTCCCCCCCTCTCTAGTCCCTCCCTCTGGTCCTCCCCTTTCCCCCTACGTCCCCCTCCCCCCCCAGACCCTCCCCCTCATGTGTTCTGATATTTTTTTCTTATCATCTGGTCACCCTAAATCCCACACACCCCTTGGGAATGAAACTTCCCCTGCTCCTCTGCTTACAGAATCCAAACACAAGCGAAGCTTGTCAGGCCCCCAGTGAGGGGTGGCAGGGAATCAGGGCTGGGCAGAGACAACACCTTATGCAGCAGCAGGCAGCATGGCTTAAAACAGCTGTTTCGTAAACAGGAGATCCTGGGTTCAAAGCCCAGTGGTGCCTTGGTGGAGGCTTCTTAGTTTGGGGGTGTAGCTCGGTGGAAGAGCCTTTAACTACAGGTTAAGGGGTCCTTGGTTCAAATCCACATGCCCCCTTGCAAGCTCTTGGGGATTGGTCCTGCTTTGAGCAGGCGGTTGGACTAGATGATCTCCTGAGATTCTGTGATCAGTGTTTAAACTGACCCCTACTGGCTAAGCAGGGAAAGGGAGAACAAGTGCAGGGGCCCTGGGACCAGAACCTTGGCCCCACCCACTTCTGCCTATAGCCCCGCCCCCTTCCACCCACAGCCCCATCCACTAGTCACCTCTGTCCTATCCCTTTCCCACCGGGCTCACTCCTTTACACCCCACCCCACTGTGGCCCCAAGGCCAGAGGAGCTCTGTGCCCCTGCTACAGCACCTGGGCTGTAGGGGGCAGTGAGAGCTCCTTCAGCCTTGTGGAGACTTTTCCAGGGGGCTGTTGTGTAAGTGTGTCCCTGGCTGAACAGGAAGAATTCCTGGCCATTTCCCTACTGGCTGGACCATGATTAGAGTGTGTTTGTACTGAATGATGTTGCTGTCCATTGTTCATTCCCTGCCATGACAATTCAGAAAAACCTTTTCCCCATCATAGCCCCAGCACAGCAGTGACTCCAAGAGCAGCGGCAGATTTTCTCGGGGACACTGACATTTTGGGGGAGTTGGTGACTCTTTTCTTTTGCCACCCTGGGGTAAATTCAGCCTTTTATTCCGTCCTTGATGATTCATGGAATAACAACAGCAGCATGAAGAAAGAGGAGAGTGAATATCTCACTGCCGGGGAAAGGTGGCCATGTCCCCTGTGTCTGACCATTGCCACTGGAGGAGAGAAGGTTTCAGTGGAATTGATGCTCTGGTTCAGACAAGAGACACAGGGAGGTTTTGCTGTTCATGGATCTGGGCAAAGGAAATCATGTCCCTGTGTGACAATGAGGAGGGAAATGCAACATGGTGGTGCCTGAGGCATAAGGGACCCTATAGGATTAGAGTAGGATACGCTCTTACTTACTTTCTTACTTTGCCCTCTGTCAAGTTTGATGATTATGGATGGAAATATTTTGCCCTCGGGTTCTGTATTCACACAGAAACTGACATTTACCAACAAATACGTCATTCTTCCCAGCCTGCCTGGTGGTGAGTTTAGAAGGACACAGTCACTCTTCCCTATCCCCATGCCAGGCCTGTACTCACCATGCTGCCCACTTCCCACAATTCTGGGATCCTTCCCTGATCCCCCAGAACTCTGCCCCCCACTCCCACTTCCCTTCTCAAAACTGTCCAACTCCCCTGCTGGCAGGATCCTTCCACCTTCCTTTCATTTCCTGCCTCCCCCGTGAGCAAAAGCTCTGTACTATTCCCACCTCAGGAATTGAGCCAAGGCCACATGGGTGAAAACCAGGAGTCCTAACCACTAAACCATATGGGACTGGGATATTATGTGTCTCTAAGGGCAGGTCTACACTACGTGCCGGCTCAGCAGGTAGTGATCACTCTCTAGGGGCTCAATTTATTGTGTCTAGTCTAGACATGATAAATCAATGCCTTATCCCCGAGCACTCTCCCATTCACTCTGGTACTCCAGCACCATGAGAGGCGTAATTTATAGAATAGCCTTTCAAAGTGAGCAGTGGGGGCAAAAAAACCTAAATGGCCTTGTAGCGAAGCGGCGACTCACCCTCGGCGCCTCCCGCTGGCCCGTCCAGGGAATTAGCTTGCAAGCTCCTGGAGCGCCCTCTGCAGGCTGTAGTCCTGCTTGCTACTGGCCCCTGTGTCCCTCCCCTGGACCCCGGTGCCCTCTTACCTCAGGTGCTGGGGTGCTGCACCCTGCAATACCTCCACCATCTCAGGGTCTCCCCTCCCCAGGGAACCCCCACCCCCTATCCCCACCTTGCCTCAGTCTAGGCAACTGCCAGTCACCACTTGCCCCCGTTCACTGGGGCAGACTGCAGTCTAATTGCCACTCATCACCGGCAAGGGGGGTTGGCCTGCTGCCTCTGCCTCCTTAGCCCTGGGCTGCCCCCTGCAACCCAAATACCCTCTGTTGGGCCTTCCCCCAGGCCCTGCAGCCTGGGGGTTTCCAGGCCAGAGCTTCCCCAGCTCCTCTTGCCTGGCCCAGCCCCGCTCCACTCTAGGTACCTTGTGTTTCCCAGCAGCCAGGCCTGTCTACCTCTGGAGACAGAGGAGACACTATTCTCTCTGTTCCTGCCTCTCAGCCTTTAAGGCCTGCTAGAGTGTTTGGGGCGTGGCTACCCAGCTGAGCCTATTCTCCTAATCAACCTGGGTGCTCTGCAATTACAGCCCCAGCCTTCTTCCAGGGCTGACTTTAACCTTTTCTGGCTGGGAGCGGGTAGCCACCTCGCTACAGGCCTCAAGGCTGAGCTTGACACATTTATGTATGGGGCATAGGCACAAACTTTTCCTGGCACCAGTGGGCGCTGGCCGCTGGCCTGGCCCCTTCTCCAAAGTCCCCACCCCAACTCCGCCCCCTCCATGTCCCTCATGGACTCTTCCCCAAATACCCACCCCAGCCCCACCTCTTCCTGGAGCTCATTGCGTTCCCTCTCCTCCCACCTCTCTCCCAGCACTTGCTGCCATGAAACAGCTGTTTTGCGGTGGCAAGAGCTGGGAGCTAGGGGAGAAGATGGGTCAGAGCACTCTCAGGGAAGGATGCAAAGCGGAGGTGAGATGGGGCAGAAGGTGGGGCAGGGAGCTTCCGCTGGGTGCAAAGCACACACCAATTTTTCCCCATGGGTGCTCCAGCCCCAGAGCACACATACAGTCAGCGCCTATGGGATGGGGTGGTGAGATGGCCCTGCCTACAATGGCATTTCGCCTTTCTCTGTTTGCTAGCAGCAAAAATCTCCAACAGGCAGAGATGGGAGAATAGGTGGGGAGGGCTCAGGGTTACTGCAGAGAATTCTTTCCCAGGTGTCTTCCAGGTGCATCTTGTCCACATGCTCAGAGTCTAACTGATCACCATACTTGGGGTTGGGAAGGAGTTTTCCCCAAGGTTAGCTTGGCAGAGACCCTGGGGATTTTTCACCTTCCTGTGCATCATGGAGCATGGGTCACGTGCAGATTTAAACTAGTGAAAATGGTGGATTCTCTGCAACTTGACATTTTTAAACTGTGATTTGAGGATGTCAGTAATACATGCAGATATTAGGGGATCTATTACAGGAACGAGTGGGATCTTTTGGCCTGTAAGGTGTAGGAGGTTGGACTAGATGATCATGCCGATACATTCTGACCTCAAAGGCTCTGAGTCTAAAAGGGAGAGGGAAGTAAAGGAAAAATTAAAAAAAAATAAACTGAACATTGTAATAGAAGGATGACTCCAACAGCTCACTGTACAGTCCCACCCCTTTCTTCCTCCACTGAGAGTTGAATGACCTGCTGGGATTCAGAACATTAATTCTCTCTTGTCATTGATAAACTGATACAAAGGGCTGGTCTTCACTAGCGGGGGAGATCGGCTGCAGATACGCAACTTCAGCTACGTTAATAACGTAGCTGAAGTCGGCGTCTCTACAGCCAACTTACCTGCCGTCCTCACGGTAGCAGCGGTCGGCAGCGCATTCCCCCGTCGACTCCGGCTTGCGCCTTTTGGCGAGCTGGAGTTATGGAGTCGAAGGGGGCGGTGCTAGCGATCGATTTATCGAGTCCTGACGAGACGCGAGAAATCGATCGCCAAAAGACTGATTGCTACCCTGCATAGTGAAGACAAGCCCAAAGTGTGAATCCCTGGTCAGAAAAGCAGCACATCCCTGTATCAGCATGAAACTGAACCCACGTCAACTGCTTGGAAGGCAGCTATGCTCACCACTATACCACCAATGCAACTGCCAGAGCACTTCTCCTGTACGCTACTTATGCTTTCCAAATGACTCACTCCCACAGAGGTAAAGAGCTGCCTGGATGCAGGCTGCTAACTATGAGCAGAGACGGGTTCCTAGAGAGACTAAGAGATGGGGACATGGGCTCTACATCCCAGCCTGAGGTGTCTCCAACCCCATCCCTGCACTCAGAGAAGGGAACTGAAAATCAATTACCATAATGACAAATCCTACTCCTGCAGGAAGGAGACAGCTACTTTTAAAGCACATTTTGTGCTGGTTCCTGCTACATATAGATGGTTTTGTGCTGCTGCTGATTCCAGTAATTGGGCTCTGCCCGAATAAGGAAGGATTCAGCCTGTCACTCAAGTGAGGAGGGGAGATGATTTTTTTGACAGGGACGGCTGCCTCATCTTAAGGGAGTTTTTTGGTCACTTTCTGATCTGGTGGGTGTTGGGTACATGTAGGCTGCCCCCACTCCTGGATCTCTCCTTGGGAAATATAGTTACTACACAAAATACCAAAGCTTTTCACCAAAAGTAAGGGAAGAAAATGGCCATGAGGGGCCAGCACATAAGGAATGTAACACAACACCATTCTTAAGGGGTAAGCCATTATTTTGTGTCAAGGTCCAAAATTGTTGGTCAAGGTTCAGTCAGTGTGGCCTCCACTGGTGCAAAGGATTTATAAACAGTAATTACAATACAATGATGCTGCAGTTGAGTTTTCAAGCTTCATCTAGAGCACCAGCTTTGGGGGATTTGATAGCAGCCTTCACCTACCCAAAAGCAGGTTGCAAAGAGGATGGAGCTCAGTTGTTCTCGGTGGTGGCGGATGACAGAACATGGAGCAATGGTCTCACGTTGCAGTGAGGGAGGTCTAGGTTGGATATTAGGAAACACTGTTTCCGTAGGAGGGTGATGCAGCACCAGGTAGGTTACTAGGGAGGTGGTGGAATCTCCTTCCTTAGAGGTTTTTAAGGCCTGGCTTGACAGAGCCCTGGCTGGGATGATTTAATTGGGGATTGGTTCTGCTTTGAGCAGGGAGGCAGACTAGATACCTCCTAAGGTCCCTTCCAACCCTGATAGTCTATGATTCTAAGGTCCAGATTGGTAAACTACCAGACTGAACAAGCCATGTTATCGATGGTCACACTAGGATTAAAGGATTATATCACATTATAGAAAATTATAAATAAAAAATGTCATCTGAACTTGAGTTTTCTGTTGTCTTCTAGAAATGCCCCTGGGATCCCCACACTCCCCAGCAGGAGTGAAAGGAGAAACCCCCAGCACTGCACTGAGCTCCAGGCTGATGCATCAGGGGTTGGGGGAATTGACTTCTTTGCTGCTCAGCAGGAGCCAGGGCAGTTCTCTGGCAATCAACGTTCCCAGCCTGACCCAGCTGCTTCATTGTCCCCTGGGGCCCTGTAAACTTAGACTGTCCAGGAGGCCAGGCAGCGGCTCAGGGAGCTTTCCTGGTGTCTCCGGCAGTGCAGAAATATCCCACACTAAGGGCTGAGTTCAGCCATGGGGAAAGGCAGCAGCTTTCCTCCCTCCTTCTAAACAGAGCGCCAAGGCCGTGGTTCTCAACCAGTCATCCGGAGTCCCCTCGGGGGCTGCGAGCAGGTTTCAGGGAGGGGCCTGCCAAAATAAACCAGAAATCAGGGCTGACATTGGAGTGTAATCTGAGTCCCACCGTCTGGGATTGAAGCTGGCGCAACCTAACTTCATGGGGGCCCCTGTGTTGTGGGGTCCTGCACAGTTGCTCTGCTGACCACTCCTTAATGACAGCCCTGGCTTTTAATCAACTGGACATGCAGAAAAATAGTTGTGGTGGCAGAGGATGAGGTTTTATAGCATGTTGGGCAGGTGCCACAGAGAGAAAAAGGTTGGGAACCCCGGCTCCAGGGAATCCCGGAGAATCAAGACTCCATCCAACTCAGTGCGGCTAACGGTCATGATTTTACCTTGAGTCTCATGAGAATTATTGTTTTCCTTAAAGCCGAGCTCCTGGAATCAAGTGGAGATGTGATTGATTCAGCCTCCGCTCTTAAAGACACTGGACGTTCCTAGCCCTTGTGGCCGTGGAGAAAGATTCAGAATGTCACCCCAGTCTGTCGTAATGTCTCATCAAGCAGAAAGTCAATAAATAGATCCCCAAAGCTATTAAATGTACATAATCTCAGGGTTGTAAAGCCCAGCTCATGATTTTTGGTGAGCCTGACTCAGGGTTTTTGAACATTTGGGGTTGGCCATTCTGCAGATTGAGAGTTGGGTTCCCTCCTTTACAACCAGCACCCCCAGACTATTCTAAAGCATTAACTCTTTCTTCTCCATCATGCCTCTGTCATGCAGCTGAGAATCCCCATTCCTATACGGGTGTAAGCAGTGTCAGGAATGAGATATATTCTGATATCTGGTGGCGAACTATGGGAATCGCAGTGAGTCTTGGAAAATAATTCTGGGGCTGATCAATTTGCATAGACACACCCACTGTGCCTAGCCTGAGCCCACAGCAGCCCACATGGCCACTTCGGCTGATGAGGGAGCCCCAGTTTCTATGTTATTGGGGCAGGAATGATAAAGTGATGTTACTGTGATTATGCGAATGAAGGACTATGGACATGTACTTGGCCCGTGTTATGATGGAGGGGCTCGCCATCATCTAGGTAGCACTCACTGGGCAAGGGCCATGCGTTTTCAGAACACTGTGAGATGGAGAGAGGTGGTGGACAAGCACCTATACCTTTTGGTGAGGGCTCTGTCTGAGGGCCTCCCAGGCCTATTGCACCCTGCCTCTCTCCACTGTAGAATGTCAGAATTGAATTTTGCTTCTATTAGGAGCCTGGTTCCAGGCTGCTGAGTTGATAATTGCTTTGGGCTCACTGGTGCACCTGCACTAAGGCTCCCCTACTGTGAGCTGAAATCACCTCAGAGCTAAAGAAATCACTGAGCACTGTCTTAAGTAGGGGGGCCTGAAAAAAGTGCAGAGTGGCTGGTGCAGTAGAGCAGTCTGCGTGTTGGCTAGCAGGACAGCTAGCAGAGGTGTTGGTGCTGCGGAGTGGCTGGTGCAGCAGAGCTGTCTGTATGACCTGTTGGTGCTATGGGCAGACTGACCAGTGCAGCAGAGCTGTCTGTCGACTAGCAGAGGCGTTGGTGCTGTGGGCAGAGTGACCGGCGCGGCACAGCTGTCTGTGTGTCAACTACCGGAGGCATTGGTGCTGCGGGCAGAGTGACTGGCACGGCACGGCTGTCTGTGTGTTGGCTAGCCGAGCAGCTAGCGGATCAACGGGCAGAGCGGTTTGTGGGACAGCCAGCAGAGCGGAGCAGAGCCGATTGCGGGGAGAGCTGCAGCGGAACCTCACGGAGAGGCGGCGCAGTTGGCCTCGGACCACGTAAGATGCCCCGTGCCCTACCCTCCATTTCCACCCAGGCTGAGAGGTAAGACTCTGCCAATTGACTTTCGAGCTCTGCACTGACCCAGAACAGAGACTCTTGGGCTGCTGGACTTTGGGACTATTGAGTGACTTTTTGGGGTTGTGGAACTCAAGAGCCAAAGGGAAGGCCACGGCCTATTTGCTGGGAGGGGGGCTTCTGGTTCATGGTTTGGTTTATTAACCTTTTTTTTTGTGGTGTTTCCCCAGTATAATGCCACATTGTTTCTCCCTGTTATTAAAAGGCTTTGGTACACTCAGACTCTGTGCTTGCGAGAGGGGAAGTATTGTCTCTTACAGACGCCCAGAGGGGTGGTATATGGTTGTCCCAGGTCACTGGGTGGGGGCTCGAGCCGGTTTTTGTATTGTGCTATTGGAATGGAACCCCTGGATACTGAACCCGGCCCTTGTTGCTGCCAACTCTGATGGGCAGAAGGGTTACACGGGCTTTTCCACAGACAGTGAATTCCCCACAGGGCTGAGTCCCCACAGGGCTGTTCTGGGGGCTCCTAACCTCACATCACCCTTTGTGACTCCCAGGGACCCTACAGGGACAGCAGCCCCATGCTGGACTCTGGGGAACCCTTAAAGCACCTGGGGGAGGGGGCAGGGACATGAGATTGTTAAGGGTTAAAAGTATTTAGCTAGGCAAAAGCTTTTTGCTTCTGTAGGGTTATTGTATTTTGCTAGTATCTCTTTTCTCTGACCTTGCTTTTAAACTCTGTGTTCTATTCTCACACAGATTGCTGATTTTTGGCCTGTGCCTTTATCTTAAGTTACTTCTGTATTTGCTTAAAGAATGTGCTGTATTCACACTCTGTTAGAATATTGTAGCTGTTAAGAATTGCTATTAGTTGAATGATAAATTGTCTTAAAACAGATGCTGACCCAGAGGTCATGGACTCTTGGTTTATGTAACTGTTAGGGGAAAATTAAAATGCGCGTCTCACCCTTACCTGAAACCCTGAGCAGAGCGGAGTTGAAGGTAAAAAGCTCTCAAACAGTCAGAGGCCATAAAGAATAAACTCAAACAGCTTTGATCAAAGCGGACACAACAAATCATCCCGGCTAGGCAGGGGTGATGTGATGTTCAGTTTATTCAAGGCATCATTAGAGATTTATACGGTACAGAGGAGGGGTGAAAAGCAAAGTATGTCCCAGAGGCATGCGTACTGGCAAGCAGTTACATAAACCCGAGGCATTCCATATGTTTTTACACTGGCTAATACCTACAGTCGGGTCTGGACCTTTACATTGAAAACACCAATCTCCAGGCAAGGCAGTAAAGTGCCAGGGTGAAGCAGGAATGGCTCACTGAAGAGACATCTGGCTACTCCTGCACCCAAAGCAATCACCCTGCACAACAGGCAATTGTCCCTTCCCCTGGCCGTTATCCCAAAGAGCTCTGTACCCAGGCTCCAGCAGGGTTTGTGGAAGGGGCGGGGCCTCGGGTGGAAAGGGCGGGGCAGGGAGTTAGTCTCCCCCAGCTGGCCGTTCATGGCCGACCCATGGCGTGGCAATTAAAGAGGCTGCCCAGTCTGCACTAGTATCGAGGTTCTCTCACTGCGTGGTGCTGCAGGGGCTGCAGGAGACAGGCAGGTGACGGCAGGGAAGGAGCGACACAGGAGCTCTCAGCAACGGGGTTGGGGGGAAGGACAATGCCATGGAGCAGTGACACAGAGTGACCAGAGCAAACTGAGAGCCAGGGGAGGGAGTGGGGGCAGCAGAAGCTGAGATATCGCTCAAGGCCTTCCCCTCCCCCACCCCAGGGTCTTTCCTTCCCCAGAGGGGTGGGGTTTGGTGGAAGGAGAGTGGAGGTTCTGTTTAAGGGACATTGAATTGGCCTGTCACACCACAAGGGGAGAAACAGAGGCAAAGGGCCCTGCTCTGGGGTTGAAATTCTCCTTATGATGTAGATTTGAATTTATAATCATAGATTTGTATTAACTGTGATTAATCAACAACCCTCATTTTTTATAATTAAAAACTAATTAATTAAATCTATTAATCTATTAAATCTACTAAATCTATTAATTAAACCCATCACTTTATTTACTCAAGCCTAGACATTAGTGTCCCTTATTTATTCTCTCTCCTACAAGAATGAACTGAATTTTGTGACTCTCTGGAAAATGCACTCAGATGTCTTTTGGGGAATTCAGTCTCTGTGTTTGTGAGTGGATGTTTTCCTCACACTGCTCATTGCATGCACTGAAAGACAAAGTGGGAGCTAAGGGCTGAGGCACTCTGGACACTTAACTGGCAGAGCTGCGTCTCTCTGGGTGTGAAAAACCCACCCTCCTTACCACTGTAGTTCAGCTGATCTAAGCTCTGGTGTAGGTAGCACTTGGTGGATGGAAGAATTTTTCTGTCAACCTGGTTACTACAGCAATGGGAAAACCCCTCCGATCACTGTAGTGACTGTCTACTCCCAAGTGCTACTCCAGAGTCACAGCAGCATTTGAAGTGTAGACAGCCCAAGACTGAGACCACCTCTGGCTCCAGTTCACACTGTGGTTGCTCAGGCACTAAGACTACAGTAATAATAATACTCTGTTGCTTCCATAATTGGCAGGATTTGAACCTGCACCAGGAAACCCCAATAGATTTCTAATCCATCACCTTAACCACTCAGCCACATAGTGCTTTCATTACACTAGGCTTCAGTTCTCACAGAATTGTCACTTCAATTGTTTGCTCAGACCAGCTCCCCCGGCACACTCACGGCTGTGCATTAGTGTCAGTGTGTCCATGGCTGAACAGTGAGAATTCCTGCCCATTTCCCTTCCGGCTGGAGCATGATCAGAGTGTGTCTGTGTTAAGGACATTGCTGTAGATCGTTGTTCATTCCCCAGGGTGACCATTCAGACAGTCCCTTTCCTATTCAAATCTCCAGCACATCATTCCAAGAGTAGGGCTCAGGATTTCTCTGGGGCACTGAAATATTTCAGAGCGTTAGTGCGTGAACTCAGCCTTGCCTTCTGTCACAGAGTCCCCAGGGCGATGCTCTGGAACTGCTCCAGATGAAGCCAGTCAGGAATTTGGGGGGAAGCTGTGAAAAGACTTTCTCCAGGGCAAGGAGCTTCACAGCTTACAGGGAGCTTCACAGCTTACAGGGGCTGACCTAAGAGCATTCAGCACCTTCTGCATGACTCTCACCCCCATGGGAAGCTGCAGGAGGGGTGCCTGGGGGTAGCAGTGTGCAGAGACCCCCCCAGCTCAAGCTGCTTAGGAGCCCCAGATAAGCACTGCACTTTGTCCCAGAACCTACACTCCCCCCCACCCTTCCCACCCACAAACTCTCTCGCAGAGTCTGCACCCCTCCCATCCTCAAACTCCCTCCCAGGGCCTTCACTCTGCAAGCCTTCTGCCCCCAATCACTTGCCCCAGCCCAGGGCCTGCATCCTAGATCCCACCCAACTCCCTCATAGAATCTTAGGCAGGTGTGATGGAGTTTGCGGGGCCTGGCACCACAAATGTTTCTGCCAACCACCCATAGTGGGCTTCAGACTCTGAGGAATCTCAGAAGGCAGCATGGGTTTAACCATCATCCCTGGGTGGGCTTGAACCACCATCCTTTCAGTTAACAGCCAAACATACTGACTTATTGCACCATAGAGACACATAAATGCAACACTGCTGTTACCAAGTCTGCCACCTAGCACTGTGTTCATCTGGCGCTGGCGCTCACAAGGTGCTAGTGTGGATGCCGGGTGCTATGAACAAGAAGCCAGCAGAGAGGTGCAGTGGATGCGTGCTGGGCCCATAACACACAGATCAATAGATCAAAACCATCCTCTGCTAGACAGGTGTTTGTTTTTGCTCTGGGCCTTCAAGCAAGACAGCGATCAGCAGACTGTCAAGAGCCTAGGCCATGAGGCAAGAAGTGACTGAGGCAGGGGCCTGCCAGGGAGCTCCTGGCACCTCTGGCTGCCTGGGCTGAAGGCGAGAGGCCTGTGCGTGGTCAGCGCCTCCTGTCCCTCCCTGAGGCAGCAGTGCCCAGCTGAAGATTTTGTACTTGGATTAAGCCTGAGTCCCCGGCGTGGCTCCTTGGAGAAAGGATCTTGTGGCCCCCACACTCTTCCAGCCGACAGGTGAACCCACAGGTGGTGCTCAGCTCTGTCAGCGACCTGCTCAGTTGCCATGGTGACAGGGGATGCAGACATTTCTGTAAAGCACATAAAGGGGGTATTTGGCTGCCAAGCGAAGGTGAGGAATGTGCATTTATGAGAGACAATATCCATTCTTCCCTCCCCTGCACTTCAGTGGCCTAATGGACAAGACATAGACTTCTTAAATCTGGCATTTGGGGTTCCATCTGGGGTGAAAAGTCTCTTTCATATGGCAAGGGAACCTTGGTCTTATTTTGACCAAGAAATCTGGGGGATGTTGGAACACAAAGAACTGGATCTTGGGAACAATCCCCCAGTGATGTCACCTTCCACTCTGCAAATGCTTTCTAGACCCATCAATAGCAACCAGTTAATACTAATGTTTGTTTGTGAATAGAGTGAAGGGGAGTCTTTACTCCAACACATCAATGGACAAAACAGACAGAAAGAACAAGGTGGTTTTGAAAGAGAGTGCATCTGTCTGGAGACAAAGCAGATTTTTTTATATCTAGACTATAGTTACTCTGTAGTTTGCGGTCAATCAGGAAGCATGGGGGGAATTGGAATCATGTTTTGCTAAGGCGGGGGGTGGGAGCAGGGACACAGGCAGGGCTCTGTGACATCAGA
>ML677395.1:5372078-5415687 GCA_007922305.1 Dermatemys mawii | reverse complement strand
TAAGTGCCTGTAGCTGTTCCCTTCCCCCGTCCCCCGCCATCAACAGACCACTGATTGGTGGGGGGAGGGGCACAGCAACGTTAAAGCACTGTAGGGTGACCAGATGACAAGAACAAAATATTGGGACACATGGGGAGGCAGGGAGTAGAGGGGGAGAGGAGGGGGGAAGTAAAGGGGGAGGGAGGGTGCCACAGGCTCCCCCCCCCACTGGACCCATGGGGGCAGGGCCTGAGGAAGCTGTGGCTCAGGGGTGCAGGGCCCTGGTTCCGGGCACAGCCTTGCTGTGGGTCGGGGGTGTATGGCTAGGATGACCAGATTGCAACTTTGAAAAAATGGGATGGGTGTCAGGGGTAATAGGCACCTATATAAGAAAAAATCCCCCAAAATGGGCAAGTCCCTTTAAAAACGGGACATCTGGTCACCCAGTACATCTGATTTGAGGTAAATACACATTGACATACCACACAGAGCATCAAGAGGCATACAAGCCCAAAGTTTTACAAAGTTCTTTAAAAAGCCACAAGGTAGATGTACCCTATCTTGAATAACCTCACACTGAGCCAGTGGACAGGAGAGGGGCTACACTTCCATAACCAAACACCAATAATGTGATTATATGTATAGACACTTCCTGCCCAAATATTGGGTTTTATTTAGAATAGGAAGGTTTAGCCTTAAGGGATCTATTTCCTAAACACACACTTTAGGGGGAGGCATATTTCACTCTATTTCCTTTAAGAATCTGTTGCTCCTGGCTGTTGTGCTCCTCCATTCTGAACACATCTTGTCACCAGTTTTACTGGATTTGGCCAACTTTCTCCCCCCTCACTCCTTAACATAAATTTGGTCAAATCATGGCATCTCTGTTTGATTAATTTCACTATTTGTCAAAGAATTGTATTAATAAGTTTTTATAGAATCAACCAACTGACTAGCTGGCCAAAAGCTACCGGGGAAAAATATTAGGTTAGTACTGATGGAATTCATTAGATGGTTACACTGGCACTTTATAGCGCTATAAAGCCCCCAGGAGCGCTATAACCTCCTCCCCGTCCACACTGGCAAGTCACATAGATCACTATAACACGGAGTTATAGCGCTCCTGGTAATCCACCTCCACATGGGGAATAAGGGCTGTAGCGCAGCTGCTGTAGCGCTACAGCAAGGATGTGGACACCCACTGCGCTACAAGTGATCTCTTGAGATGCCTAGAGCCATTTAAGGCAATTGATGTCTCTTCCCTTTGTTTTGAACTTGGCTGGAGGAATGGGGAAGTACCTCTTTAGAGTTTCTGTCTTAACTCGGCAGATAAGCAATGCAAATGTTTAAGGAGGGAGCCTTTGTGAAAACAAAGCCCTCTGTGAACAGACAGGTGCTGACAGGCTCGACGGAAAAACCACTGGCTCTCTCCCTCCGCATACACACAACACGGTCCCCCTCATCCCCCTCGTTTGAAAAGCACGTTGCACCCAGCTGAATGCTGGGATACCTGCCCTAATGTGCTGCTCCCAACGCCGCCTGAAGTGCCGCAGATGTGCCCACGCTATAGCGCTGGCGCATCTCAGTGTGGACATACAATAGCGCTATACATATTACTGTATAAGGGGACCACTATAACCTATAGCGCTATAATCCTGTAAGTGTAACCATACCCCTAGTCATTGGCTAGTTAGGTGTGCTGGCTTTGGGGATCATATTCTAAGCTGCCCATCTCTCCCCGTTCATTACAGGGGAGGTAGGCACTTAACTCAGGCTTTGTGGATCCTAGTGTTGTTCCTGTGATTTTTGTAAGAGCCTGGCTCCCTTTCGCGGCACTGGGCGCTGCTTCTCTCTTTTCTTCATAATATTGTCAGATTCTCAAACCATTGCAGGTTCAAGAAGGCCAGCAACCTCCAGTCTTGCAGATGGCTGTGTATTGACTCTTGATGCTGTGCAGTTGAAACCCATACGCTTTATATTGTCAGCATTTTCCTCCGGCAAGAAAGGGAAAGAGTGGGGAGGAGGAATGGACGTGCTTGAGTAAATCTGCACGTAGCAGGGCAACTTAGCTAGAAGGGCCCATGTCACAGGGTCTCTCTGGCCCCTTTCAGGGGCAATGGGGCCAGCTCCGCCTGCGCTGTAATTAACTGCATCCCTGCCTGAGCGGGCAGGGTAAAGGGGGCAGTGGTTAAGATGGCAACCTGAGCCTAGAAGGGGCAGGAGCTGGGCCCGCGGAGCGGGCGGCTGAACTGCAGCCCCCGAAGGGGGAACGAGAGGAGTCCCGGGCTCCGGCAGACGCTCCCCGCTGAGCCGGGGAGATGCTGGGCTCGGGCTCCTCCCTCCCTGCCGCGGCTCCTGAGGGATAGTCCCAGTCCCAGTCCCAGTCCCAGCCCCGCCTCCCAGCTGTCCCGGCCGCGCGGCTCGGCTCCCGGCTCCCGGCCCCCGGGAGGAGGCGGGCGCGGCAAGCGGCGGCGGCTCCTTTCGGTTTCGATTCCGGGGCCGACCGGGGGCGGAGCGCGGCGGCCGGGGGAAGCCGCTGCAAGGAAACGAAACTGGGGCTGAGGCGGCTGCCTGCGGAGCCGGAGCGGGGATCTGCGGTCGCTGTCCCGCCGCGCGCCGAGCCGTCCCCGGGCACCCGGTGAGCGCGGGACGCGGGGGGCGGCGGGGCCGGTGCAGGCTCAGGGAGAGGCGGGGGGAAGCTGGGATTTGGGGGCGAGTCGGCCCCAGAGAAGTCATCGGGCCCTTTCTCAGCCCGGCAGGCTCCTACAGGGGGAGCCGTTAGTACAGACTGCAGAGGTCGACGGCCGGGTGCGGGGTAGGATGGAGGAGATGAGCTGGGGCGCCCCGGCCCTGGGTATTTGCTGCTTCCCCGAGACCCCGCACTAGGCTGCAGGGTGTGAACCGGGACAGGCCTGAGCTTGCCCCACGCAGCCAGGGTTGGGCTAGTGAAGAACCGGGCTTCTGCTCCTATGACAAAGGAAGTGTGGACATGGACATGATTGTTTTGTCTTAATAAGACAAGGGCGGGGAGGGGGACTCCTCATTGCTGGTGGCATCGCTTACCTCAGCATCGTGACATGCCCAGGACATGGGAGCAGTGCTGGGGACAGCGGATATTCCTGGGAAGCCCCCAGGGACTTCTGCTCCCCTTACAGGTGCAAAGTAAACGTCCAAGTATAGGTGGTCAGCAGTCTCTGAGTCAGGGGTGGGCAAACATTTTGGCCCAATAGCCACATTGGGGAATAGAAATCGTATGGTGGACCATGAATGCTCACAAAATTGGGGTGTGGGTTCTGGAGTGGGGCTGGGGATGAGTTTGGGGTGCAGGAGGGTGCTCTGGGCTGGGATCGAGGGGTTTGGAGAGCAGGAGGGTGATCAGAGCTGGGGCAGGGGTTTGGGGCGTGGGGAGAGGCTCAGGGGTGCAGGCTCCAAGCAACGCTTGAGCGGCTCGTAGAAGCAGTGGCATGTCCCTTCTCCGTCTCCTACACAGAGGGTCTGCACACTGCCCTGTTTGCTGGCACCACCCCTGAATCTCCCATTGTAGCAAGTAGGAGCTGGAGCAGAGTCATGCCGTGGCTTCCTGGAAGTGCGTGGTGTGGCCCCTGGCCAAAGTGCACCACTGGAGCAGGCCGAGCCACCTGGCGTGGCTCGTGGGCTGGCTTAAAACAGCTCATGGGCTTCAGTTTGCCCACCCCTGCTCTAAGTAGAAGTTAATGCAGCCATTCCGTTTGGAAATGCGACACCTGTGTGTTGGCAGGGAAGGTTATGCTTATGATTCGTATCTCTGAAATACAGACCACTAGGCACCCAATCACAGCAATGGATTTGAAGTCCCACTGTTCCCAAAAATTTATATTACAAAACAAATGCTACAAGGGAGTGTGGGAGGGAGAAAATCATTTGGATATATTCTTATACTGCTATATTAATGCCATGCTCCACTGTAGCACTTCTGGCATGCTGAAATTCAGAGAGAGAAAGATGTTAATTGCATTCCCGGTAATAGTGAATCAAAAGCTATCTTACCTCAGTGTCAGAAAGGAAACAAATAAAATACTAATACAAGTTAATTATAAGTAATCAAAAGAATTTGGATATGATTTTCCCTGCTGCTGTACCTAGTACTCTCAGATTGTTGGTCTTCCAAAGTTTCAGTTTTTCTTTCTAAAATCATATGGCTTTAAACTAAGGTTTTATATTAAGGATGGTGACTTCCTTTTCTATTTTTAGTGTAGTTCTTTATCTCTTTCTGTTTGTACATTAGGGTTCAGATTATAAAAGATATTTAATAGGACTGTTAGTTAATTGCAGATAACTCACACAATTATCTCAAAAAAACCTATGATTAATTTTTAATAACACTAAAACAGTAAAATAATTGATAGTCTAAATATTTTTGGATATATTTTTGGATTTCAATTAAAACAGAATACAAAGTGTACAGTGCTCACTTTATATTTTTTTTTATTACAAATATTGGCACTGTAAAAAAGAAACAAAGAAATAGTGTTTTTCAATTTACCTCATACAAGTACTGTAGAGCAATCTCTTTATTGTGAAAGTGCAATTTACAAATGTAGACTTTTTTGTTTGTTACATAGCTCAACTCAGGTGCTGACTTCTAATGGTGCCAGAGGGTGCTCGACCGCCCTCTGCCCCACCTCGACTCCACCCCTTCCCTGCCCTCTTTGTCCTCCATTACAAACTCGTCTTCAAAGTTCCCGCCCCAACTCTGCCCCCTCCCTGTCCCTATTCGACTCCTTCCTCAAATCCCCGCCCTGACCCCACCTCTTCTCCGCCTCCTCCCCATAGCGTGTCATGTTCCTGCTTTACCTCTTTCCCTCCTGGAGCTTGCCACAGCTGTTTGGCAGTGGCAAGTGTTGGGAGGTAAGTGGAAGAGCGGGGATGCAGTGCGCTCAGGGGAGGAGGCAGAGAAGGTGAGGGGGAGTGGGGAGGTTGGCTGCCGGTGGGTGCAGAGCACCCACTAATTTTTCCCCGTTGGTGCTCCAGCCCCGGAGCAGCCACGGAGTTGGCGTCTATGACTGCACTCAAAAACAAAACAATATAAAACTTTAGAGGCTACAAGTCCACTCAGTCCTACTTCTTGTTCAGCCAAGCACTAAGGAAAAAAATGTTTGTTTACATTTTCAGGAGATAATGCTGCCCGCTTCTTACTTTCAGGTGACATTGTAAATGAGAACAGAAATTCTCCTGGCACTGTTGTGGCAGTATTGCAAGGTATTTATGTGCCATATATGCAAAAAATGAATATGTCCCTTCATGCTTCCACCATCATTCCAGAGGACATGCTTCCATGCTGACAACGGGTTCTGCTCGATAACAGTCTAAAGCAGTATGGACCGACACACGTTCACTTTTCATCATCTGACTCAGATGCTATCAACAGAAGGTTGATTTTTCCTTTTTGGAGGTTCGGATTCTGTAGTTTCCATATTGGAGTATTGCTCTTTTAAGACTTCTGACAACATGTCCCTCTCAGATTTCGGAAGGTACTTCAGATTCTTAAACCTTGGCTCAAGTGCTGTAGCTATCTTTAAAAAAAAATCTCATATTGGTACCTTTGCATTTTGTCAAATGTGCAATGAAAGTGTTCTTAAGTCAAAGAACTTGTGCTGGATTGTCATGCAAGACTGCCATAACATGAAATATATGGAAGAAAGCGGGTACAACCACGGAATAGGAGACATACAACTCTCCTTCAGGAAGTTCAGTCAAATTTAAGGAATGCTTTTTTAAACAAGTGTCATGAGCATGGAAGCATGTCCTCTGAAATAGTGGTTAAAGCATGCAGGGGCATATGAATGTTTAGCATATCTGGCCCGTAAATACTTTGCAATGTCACCTGAAAGTGAGAATGGATGTTTGCGTGGTACTTTTATAGCCAGCATTGCAAACAAAAAGCTGGCAGCATTATCTCCCGTAAATATAAACAAACTTGCTTGTCTTAGCGATTAGCTGACCAAGAAGTAGAGCAGAGGGAGCCTACAAGTCCAAAAGTTTTACATTGTTTTGTTTGTGAGAGCAGTTATGTAACAAACTATATTATATATATATATATATAATTCTACATTTGTAAGGTGCACTTTCACAATAAGGAGATTGCACTACAGTACTTGTATGAGATGAATTGAAAAATACATCTTTTCTTTTTACAGAGAAAATATTTAATCAAAAATAATATAAAGCGAGCACTGTACACTTTATTCTGGGTTGTAATTGAAATCAACATACTCATGTAGAAAATATCCAAAAATATTAAAATAAATGGTATTCAATTATGTTTTAACAGTGTAATTAAAATTGATTAATTGCAATTTATTTTTTAAATCTTGCTACCCCTAATATTTAGGTACCTACTGTCCATTGAAATCACTAGGATTTAAACATCTTAAAGATTGTTGAGGATCTGGGCCTAAGTGCTCAGTCCCATTCATTCTTCTGTATTACTTATTATTCTGAGGAGTCACTGTCTCAAGTCTCCTTCCTAGAAGAGTCACTATGCCCTGAAAGCCATCAGCTTTTGCCAGGATTTGTATGAACCCTTCTCTTACTGACTGGCCCTGCCCTGGCAGAGTCTGCTTTAGTTCTGCTTTCTGAAATGGTGTGGGCACCCCTCCTGATTCAATTGAACGCATGTGGGGGTGAGGTGGGGTAATTCTGCTGCCTTGTTTATAAAGCTGGGCAATGATTAAATCTAGCCTTGGCTAACAAATGTGAGAATTCTGTAGGCTTTGTATCTGTGTTTTAGTTGCACTGTCAAAAGTCCTCAGAAAAAATACTAAAGCATAATCTCTATGCTGGAAGCTAGGCTTCACCTCAATCTCCTTTTAACAAACAAACAAACAATACTACACTTTTTAGGCATTTTTTGCTGGCTTTTCAGCTTCAAAGAGCCACTTTCTACTTTACATTTTTTAAAAAAACCAAAAAAACCCCTCTTGATAATTCTACTGATTTGGGGATATATATATGTATGATCTCAGTTCAGATCTCTAAATCACTTACTCCAATGCAAGCTAATGTCTTCAAGAAACATTTGCAAGCCAACCAGTCTCCTGTTTTACTGCAAAGGAACAATCTACATTAATATATTGACATTTGTTTCATATTCTTTATCTGCAGGAACAGATTTAATTAATAACTACATTTATATTACACTAGTGACTGAGTAGGTTTAGTTTGTACTAGACATATGTACTAGACCAAAAACATATGAAGATGTGGTCCTTGCCCTGAGCAGTGTTTTTAAATAATAAACTGCAAGCAATTAGGTTCTATTACCAAGATGAATGATTCTCAGATACAACAGATCTTTTCTGGTGAAGTGGTTCCCTGCATTTGTAAACATTTCCTTACTTTGCTCCAATATCCTTGAACAATGTGGGCTGTCATCTTTGTTTGTGTTTTTATTCCCTAAGGCAGAGACAAACACTGAGAATGGAAGATTCTTTGTTAAAATTTCTTTCTCCTCACAGGTAGAAATGGCAGAATATTGTGGTAAGCCACAGTTGTACAAGGGAAAACTTCATGAATATTGTCAAAAGAATAACTTGCTACTTGATTATAAGGATGTCAAAGTGGAAGGCCCTCCTCATGATCGTGTGTAAGTTCACATTGCATGCTGATGAATATTACAACTTATTTTAATGTGAGAATATGTAAAGTGCTGTGTAAGTACTGCAGCAGTGCTTAAGTAGTTATAGCTTGCAACAGCCCTAGAAATTGGTGAGTAGGAATATAACTTTTTGTTCTCAAGTGTGTGTGTGGGAGGAGGTGGTGTCAGGGAGCAGGAAAGGGTATCTGTTATTACCGTGGTAGTGCTTATTGGCTATAATCAAGGATCAGATTACCACTGAGCTTAGCACTGTACATGCACACAGCAAAAAGTCAGTCCTTGCTCCAAAGACCTTAAAATCTAGGTAAGAGCTTATGTATTAGAGTCATCATACAATATTGTCTGTGCATTTCTGCTGCACTTGCAGATTTAAAAAGATAACAAAGTCTAGTAGCTTTCTTTGTGAGCAGGTTGTGTAAAATGGCGTATTGTGGATGTAAAGTCTCGGAACATGCTTACTAACGTTAGGCGCTTATAAGGAGTTGGCTAACAAGCTCCTGTCACCCCTGGGCAAAATCTGTTTCCTTCTCTCATTTCCATCTTTGTGTCCCCCTCCCCCCCACACCATGTTGTCTACTGTGTGTGGAATAACTAGCAAAACTAAACTGTGACAGTGCTGTTCCTGGTGGGATCCAATTGAGAGTGCCAAATCAGGACAAATTGCTCCAAGCAGGACAGTTACAGTCCTAAGCTGGGGTTTCTTCACCTCTAAGGCAAACCAAACCAGCCAAACAGAAAAGACTTTGGTTTCGCCCCACTGGCTAGCCACAAGTCACACAAGCAATTCCCTTAGACACTCCAGTTTCCCAGTATCACCACCAGCAGCCACTCGTTCTGGGGATAAATGGTTATGAAAACCAGTACCCCAGTAAAAGAAAACAGTTCTCCCCAATTCCAAAGAATCACGCCCCAGACCCAGGTCAATATACAAGTCAGATCTTACCCACAAATCATGCTGTTGCCAATCCTTTAGAATCTAAAGGTTTATTCACAAAAGGAAAAAGAGATAGGTGAGGGTTAGAAATGGTTAAATGAAATCAATGACATGTAGTAATGACACAGTTCTTGGTTCACGCTTGCATCAGTGGTAGAATAAACTGCAGATTCAAATTAAGGTCTCTGGAATACATCCACAGCTGGGATGGGTAATCAGTCTTTTGTTCAAAGCTTTCATTTGTACCAAAGTTCCATCCAGAGATAGGAGCAAGACTGTAGACTGAATACCAGATGGAGGAGCTGCAGCAACTTTTTTATAGCCTTTCCCAGGTGCAGGAATTCTCTTTGTCTTTTGCTGTGGAAACTTACAGCAAAATGGATTGAGTCTCATGGCAATCCCTGCCTCCACACTAAGGCACAGGATGTGTCCCCCCTCTCTCAATGGGTCAGTTGTGTAGCTGATGGTCCTTAATGGGCCATTAAGCAGGCTACGCAAAGCCAACATCAAGTGGTCTGGCAGGTTATCCAGCAGCATAGCACAAAATTTGGAAATACAGACAGTACAGAGCCAATATTCATAACTTTAACTACAGAAAAGATCCTCTTGTGGCTCTGGAAACACTTCAGAATAAGGCCTTTGCTCACCACTGTAGTGCACAGCTGAGTGGTGTCCATGCTTCTCTGGAGATGGTGTATGTGCAGCTACGCCAGCCTTTTTTAAAAAAGGCATAAATATGGTGGGCCGCAGATTAAATCAAGGGAGGGAGAAAACTGCATCAAGGGACGTTAAAACCATGTTCCCAGTCACCTCTGTGAGAATGTTTTAGTCCCATAAGGCATTGCATGACTTTCCCAATCCCTCTCTGCGACGAGTTGCACCGTGGGATAGCTATCCCCAGTACACTGCTCTCTGCATTGATGCAAGCACTCCTAGTGAGGATGAACTCTACTGGCACAAAGACTGTGGTGTAGACATGCACAGCCAACTTAATTACTGCAGCAGCTGGATGTTGATGTAAGTCGACTTCCGTTTGTAATATAGATGCGCCCTTAGTAAAATAATGATGCAGTAGCAGACCAAGAGTGGATGTAATTTCGTATATGTAATCAAGGCAGGCCAGCCTTCTCTCTTCCCACAGTCTGGAGCAGTGAAGATCATCCTGGTCTTAGGCCCCTCCAAATCCTGGACATGTATCAACAGATTCAGGCTTATCCATCGCTATCTTAATACACTCTTCAGTGCTTTTGTAAAGCAGCTCCATGTTTATAAATGTTAGTGTATGAACAAGTGATTGAGGAGGAGGGAAGCTATTATTTTTAAGAACACTTGAAGCTTCCAAAGAATTATGAAAATGGGGTTTGGCAGATGATAAACACCTGAATACTTAAGTACTTGCATAACATTTCATAGTGCTCTAAAGATAAATGAACAATGGAATCTTGATAAGGTCCTTAGGCATATGCCACAATTCAGCTGTGTTCAGTGAACAGTTTTCTTTATTGCAGGTTCACTGTCATGGTTGTAATAGGTGACAGAGAGTATCCTGTAGCTACAGGTAAAACCAAGAAAGAGGCAAAAGAACAGGCCGCAAAGGCAGCATGGAATAGCATAGAACAAGAAAATAAAGTAAGTAAACAACATCTTTTTATTTAAAAGTAAATGATAAACTAGCATTGTTTTGTTTGAGTTAGAGGGCTTTGAATGGGACATTTTCTAATGTAGCCCATGAATCATGACAGAGGCAATTCAAATGGTCTCTAAACTGTCTGAGTGACAGGTGTCTGTCTAGTCTAGAAAATTGTTAATTAATGGCAATTCTTCTATATGTCAAAGCCAAAACTAAAAACTGCTAGTCCTGGTTTGTGGGACCAAAAAGCCTGACAATGTGACTAGGTATCACCTGCTCTTTTTAGAACATCCTCTTTCCTAGTTGTAAAAAGATATATTTGTCCAGACCAAGTGGATCCATTCAAAATTTTTCTGTTGGAAAAGAATGTCCTTTTATAATATTCCATTGGAGTTTTTTCCAGACTTTTAATTCTTTTTAGAGTTGTTTTTGGAAAAGATATTCACTCAGTCCTATGAACATTTAAAAAAATCAGTGTCTACATTATAGTTTAGAAAAAAATGTTTAGTTTCAGAACCTTAATGGGGGGGGAAAAAAGAAAAAAGTGAAAGGTATATATTGATGCTAAATACAACCTGTTAAATTGAGGTATCACTGGAAAGGAAAATAAAAGTACATTTAAAAAAAATCTCAAGTCTGTCATATAGACATCTAACAAGACTCTTCTTTTCAAAGATGTTAAATAAACGTGACCCAAGAGCTAAATCCATCTTCAGCTGACCATATATTGAAGAATGAAAGTGCTTACAGGAAAATAGGCTATAAGAAGTTGTGATCTGAAAGTTCATTATAATCCCATTTTTTAGGCATACATTTTCAAGCTAAATGTCTCCAATTAAACTTTTTCATTGATCATCTCACACAGGTTTATCAAGACACAAGTCAGGTGAAGGGACTACAGTATTTCTTAACCATTGATTTTTAGATGAGAAATCTGAGCCAAAGTCAGATCCAAAAGGTATCCAAGTATTTTCTAAGCAACAAATTACACTTGGGGGACACAAGTGAATCCAGAATACCAAATATTAAACACTTCATGCAAGGCATATTTAATCTGTCTAGCAAGTTACATGAGATTTCTCTGTCAGTAGAGTGAGAGAGGCATTTTGTCATATATCTCAGAATTCTCCCTTTTGCGATGTAGTGCTCTGAATGGAACAGAGCAGGATAATTAATCATTTTCATGTGGCAGTCCTGTTAAAATATATGGCATTTGTGTTTATTGCAATACTCATTACTTCTCATTACTGAAATATTATATTTATTGTTTGCAATGGCAATAACTGGGGTTAAGAAGTTGAATAATGAAGACTGTTTTATGGAGCTGCCAAGTAGAGCTGGCTGGAAATTTTCTTGTTTTGTTTGGTTCTCCTCACCCCAGGGGAAAATCATGTGGATTTTGGCCAAAAATCAAAAACTGAAATATTTCAATTCTGAAATGCCATGTGATGCCTCCTGGGAGCTGTAGTTTGGATGTCTCATGCTCCTGTTGCTTTGTGTAGGCTGGGATCTCTGATCAGGACTGCATCATTCATGATGATCCATAGAATTCCTTTTTGGTCAGGGGGAGGCAGTTCATCCTGGCAGATCAATGCCTGTGGCCCATCATGAGAGATGAAGTCCAGCGTAGAGCCTGGCCCATAGAGGAGAATGGGAGCATGAGGCACCTGAATGACAACTCCCACAAGAGACAGAAGCAGCATTTCAGAATTGAACTATTTCAGTTTCTTCCTGACCTCCTCTTTTTAGCATTCCAGGGAATGAGCAATATTTCTGCAAGGCCCATGTGTACTTCACAGTCCTGTATAGAATGTATATTTCTACATGGCACAACTCATGAATGCGGTAACTGGAAGGAGGTGCTTTGCAGATAGAAGCGCTCTGTATTGGTTGATGTCCAAATGTGGGATGGGGCACAACGGTCTGTCATGGAAACAAATAGTCTAACTTAATAAGACCCATACTTAAAACAAGGATGTTCACTAGGCCAAATCTGCACTGAGTCAGGTTCCAATCTGAGCTTTATTTTATGTGAATGACTATTGATATGGGGAAAAATGCTGTAACAAGAGGTTTAGCTACAGTAGGTGTAGTACTAATATTACAAGTATTCCCCCTACACAGCCTCATCCTGGACTGCAGGGACCTCATTAAGGGGTTGGAGGCGAGTACTTTAGTCTTCAGGCACTTTCATCCTTTAACCTCTTTGCAGAGAGTATCCGCAACTGGTGGAGATGGTGATCATCGTGTATGGATACCTATTGAGAGCAGTTACTCATTTCAGTGGCCACCAAACAATCATCAAATGTGATTTTGATCAGGATTCAAACTGAAATAACTTCTTGTCTTTATATACGCAAAGGCACTGAGCAGAGAAATAAGGAAATTCAGCCTGACACCTACTCATCGTAATGTCATTCAGTGTTTGCTAGTAGGTGAAAGCATGTGCTGTCACATGGGTCAAATGCATAAAGTCCTGTATGTAAAATGGTTGAGACCTTAAACATTGAATGGTAACAGATCGTGAATCCCAGTGGTGATTGAACCGGGTCATATTCCAAATAAAGAGAGCTCTCAACCGTGCTTGTAGCTGTTTCCATTGCTTTGTGCTGATTTGAACAGAGATTCTAGGCTTCAGCGTGCCTCACCGGCAGGTGACAATCCTGAAATCTTCTTATATAGATTTATTGATTATAAACTTCTTTGCAAAATCTGCAGTGAGATAGTAATTATCCAGGATGGTTCTCTGCTTTACAGGGCCAGTACACTCCACTAGTGGCGATTGTGAAGTGGTTTATTTTTAAAATGTCATGAAATGTTTGTAACAGTTGGTTAAGGATTCACAACCCCTGCAGTTATACCAGCACTCCCACGATGCTCATTTTGTGCTATTTAGTAACTTCGTCTTTCAAGCTAAGCAAATTTTATGTATGTATTTTGTAGCCTAAACAGGTTTCACTCTCACAAACTTCGCAGCTGCAACCATCACTGCCATCAGCGTTTTCATCAGACGACTTGGAAGCGATACAACCACTTGACTATATCTCCATACTTACCAAATATGGACTAAAACATAACATAGTGATTGACTATAAATTAGAAGGTGAATCTGGACCCCCGCATAAAAAAACGTAAGATGTAGTTCATGTTGTTAATTCCTTCTGCTGCTTCTCTCTATTTGCCTGCTCTGTTGTTTCTTTACATGGATGCTTTTAGATGAGTCTCCAGAACTGCAATCATGTACTCGCTGCTAAAGTCCAAGGCATCTGTCACAGTGACCTGCTTGAGAAAAGGGCATTTTTTTGTATCTGTTACTGGAATGAGATCTACCCACAATTGAAACCATAATGGGAGGAATTAAAAGTGAATTGAAGGAATCCAGATAGTGGTGGAACTATTCCAACATCTGTTTCCTAATAACTGCTCCCAAAAGAGTGATATTTAGCAAGATATATCTTATTTAAAAAAATTGACAGTTTGTGACATTGCCAGTGCATGACCCCCTAATTACTTCCTTAGAAATTTCTGATCAAAACAGTTTTTGAGATTGGCTTAACAGTCCTATCAGCCAAGGAATTAAACCTGTTACTGAGAGTTGTTACTGCTTTCATAGAGAGCTGGATCAGTTCCCGACTGCTAGAACACAATGGAGGAGGGGGAAGGAGTGAGTGGGGGCTGGGCTTTGGGGAAGGGGCGGGGTATGGGGCAGGGGAAAGGTGTTTGGTTTTGTGCGATTAAAAAGTTTGCAACCCTATTAGAGTGAGGTATCAAAAGAGGTCTTGAAACAAATTGATCAATTTAAAAAACATCAGTTCATCATCGACACATCCAACAGTTCTGAATGAATTAAAGAATGTGTCTGAGCTAACAAAAAATGTAGTTCATTAAAATTAGCTTTTGTAGTGGAGGGTATGAATGTTGTGCTTATCTTTTTAAAAATGTGGCAGGATAACAGGAATGTCTAATCAAAGAGCCCTAATTTATACCAGGTAAATTTTGGCAGAGATAATTAAAAATAGAATTCTAAAACACCAGCATGAACATGGAAAGATATATTTGCAAGGTGAGGGCATGTGAGTTTAAAGTCAATGGGACTAATTGGGTTTAATGTTAAGCATGTATATGAGAGTTTTCAGGATCAGTATCTTAGTTTGGAATCTATTTCCATACTGTCTTTATAATTCTTATTACGCTGTCTTTACCAGATACCCATCAATTATCCATGTTCTTTTTCTAGCAAAATGACTTGCCATAGCAGTATTTTAAATAAAATACATTTAGTAGTTTATTCAGGGTGAGAAGTGCTTTATGTTTAAGAAATGCTTTTTAAATTGGTAGTTTTCTAACTGACTTTGGTGTCCCTTTAAAGATAAACTTGCTTAATACAATTATGATCTAAAAATAATCTTACTCTTGTTTAATTCTGTTAAGTTTTTTCACAGAATCTGTCCTGGTAAATCAAACACAGACTTTAAAATTCCTCACCACAAATGTTTTATTATATACAGTGTACATTAATCAGCCTGTTTTCTCTCTCTCTCTCTCTCTCTCTTTCTCTTTTAAATAACATACTATTATAGGCTAAGTTGTTGTTACAATTTTAAATTTAAAAAAATACCTTCACAAGGAACTAGTCTTAAAATCTACATCAGGATTTTCAAATAAGTAGTAGTTTTGGGTACCTTATTTAAGAGGCTTTATGGGACTGGTTCCTCAGAAAATGCTAAGCCCTGTCTTCTAAAAATCAGACCCTTTTAAGGCATCTCAAGTTAGACTACCAAAGTTATGTTTGAAAATGTACATATGCAGAAGAATATTGAAGAACTCTGTTCTTTCTAGAATCATTACTACAGGCCAGTTGCATCTTATGCTTATTTAACATACACGAATTTGACTTTACGCGGCTGGCACAAACAGAAAAAAGAAAAAAAAATTAAAAATCCAAGACTGTAAGTGATGCTGGCTGGGGTGGGGGCTGGGGCTCGGTGCTGGTGGCAGCCCGTGGCAGGGGTCGGCCAGCAGCCCGTGGCGGGGATCGGCTGGCAGCCTGCCGTGGAGATTGGGGCTGGGACCAGCAGCCTGCCTGAGGGATCGGGGTTGGCAGCCCGCTGCGGGGATCGTGGCAGGAGCCAGCAGTCCACCACAGGGGCCAGGAGCCAGCCCTCCAGGGATCGGGGCTGGGAGTGGCAGCCCGCAGTAGGGGCCGGGGCCGGAGCCCAGCCCGCCAGAGATCAGGGTTGGGACCGGCAGCCCGCAGTGGAGGCTGGGAGCCTAGCCTACCAGGGATCGGGGCTAGGACTGGTAGCCTGCCACGGGGATTGCGGCAGGAGCCGGCATCCCGCAGCGGGGACCGAGCCGGAGCCCAGTCTGCAGTGGGACCGAGGCTGGAACTGGCAGCCAGCCCGCAGCAGGGGCCGGTCGGCAGCCTGCTGGAGGGATCTGGGCCGGCAGCCTGCTGTTGAGGGGGGATCTGGGGGGCGATTCCACCCGCCACTGAACTAAATGGGTGTCTTGGCTATATGCGATTTTGGCTATACGCAGGGTCCCCAGAACGGAACCCTCGCGTAAGACGCGACATGCCTGTACATGATATTAGTATTCAAAATTGTTGAAATTAGAATTTGCCGTACAGGATTTATGAATACTGTTTTATTCTCTATTATTCTTCCAGATTTTTGTATAGCTGTAAAATTGGTGACAAGATTTATGGTGAAGGCACTGGAAATGATAAAAAAGCTGCAAAACAGGCCGCTGCAGAACGTGCATATAAGCAGTTAAAAGCTCGAGAAACATCAAGGGTATGTATTGCATGTAGTCTGTATGTAAAGAGAAAAAGCTTCATTTCTGGCTCATTCATCTTTGAATCAAGTTCCGTCATCATTTGGTTAAAAACTAGTCTTGTTTGTTTCAGTTTGAGGGAGAAATAATCATTGCCTCATAAATTTATGTTGGTGGCGTTCGACTGTATGGTAGCTAAAATTCAGTGTCAGTATAGTCAATAGCTTATTGTACCCCTCCCCCTGCCAAAAAAATCTGTATCTTTAATTGCATATTTCAGTATATGATCCTGTAAGTTATCATTCAGTTAAAGACGAATGCATATGACCAAAGAACTTATGAAAAAATATTTCACTACAATTTTCTTAAAAAGAAAACTTAACTAATATACTGAAATGGAATTCTCTCAAGCATAGTACAGTGCTGCTGTGCAATTACTAACAGTTTTGTTAATTATATAGTTCCTTGCACTTGTGTTGGATGTGGTTAAATTGCCAGTCAGAATTACTTTTTTTAATCATATGGGCCCTGAGCCTGCAATGTCAGTGGAATTCAAGGGAAGTCAAGGGTGCGGAGCACCTCTTACACATGCCTAACTGTGATATCCCACTTTTTGCTTTTAATCTGAAACTTCAGTGTCCCTTACTACGTGAAAACAAAGGGATGGAAAAAGGCAAGAACTCAGTGATTACTTAGGACTAAATTTCCAGCCAGCTCTAAATTTGTAATGCAGACTTTACGTGTTCATCACTTTGCATGCCCGGTTACTAGATTGATGGGGCAATTAGATGCGGAAGCCTGTTTATGCAGACACTTCTGGTTTTCCACATGCAGAATTGCATGTACAATTACCAGCTCTGAAAATTTTGCCCTCAACTAACAAATACTGTTTTTTGGCTCTAATTCTTAACGGGGCCTCATCCTTACATCCCTTGTTACTTTTGCAAATGAGGGCATGTACTATAAATGTCTCCTGGATTTGTGGTCAAGATCTGGTTATAAAATATATTTAGAGAACTCTACATTTGCTGATATTTAATTGAAGGTGTGAAAAAGGATGTAAAGTTTTAAATACCCAGGGCAAAATCCTGGCCACACTGAAATTAATGGAAAAATTCCCACTTCAGTGGGGCTAGTGCCTTCAATCTCACCCCAGTGCTTTGAAGTTAAGCATGTGCATAAACTACTCCTGAGGGAATTCTGTGCCAGAACATTAAACATTTTGTGCATCATATTTTAAAATTCTGCAAATTGTATTTGTCAATAAAAAATGGGGTTCCAGCGTGGCCATGGGGAGCATGGGCCACTGTCTGCTTTGATGGAGAAGGATAGCTCAGTGGTTTGAACATTGGCCTGCTAAACACAGGGTTGTGAGCTCAACCCTAGAGGGAGGCGTTTAGGGATCTGTGGGTGAGATTGTGGCCTGCACTGGGCAGGAAGTCAGACTAGATGATCAAAATGGTCCCTTCTGACCTTGAAATCTGATCACCCTGCAGCCCTCACGTCCCCTGGTACAGGGACTCGGCGGTGAGGCTGCACCCGACACCTACGCGGTCCAACGGCCGGGAGTGGTTGGGCAGGCTCAGCCCAGCAGGATCCAAATGTGGAGGGGCTTAGTGTGGGGGGATCCAGGTGTGGAGTGAGAGGTTTCTGTGTGGGCCAGTCTGGGTGCGGGCGGCGCTGTGGGAGATCTGGATGCACAGAGGCACGTTGGAGGTTCTGGGTGCAGGGGCAATGGGACTCTGCAGGGGATGCTGGTGAAGGTGGTTGGAGCTCAGCAGGGAGGGTCTGGATGTGGGGAGATGGGGCTTCGTGGGAGGTGGTAGCTGGGAGCTGGGTGCTGGGGACATGTGGCTTGATGGGGTGGAGATCCGGGTGCAGCTGGTTGGGCCTCAGTGGGATGGGAGTCTAGGTATGGAGAAGTCATAGGAGAAGGGGTACAGGTATATGGGGGTAGGGCTTGTCAGGGTGAAAGTTCAATGGTCCTGCTTAATGGGGGAAGCCCCAGCTGCTGCTGAGGGGATGCAACAGGCTGGACACTTTCCCTCCCCACTGATTCCCCTGTGCCCTCTTCTTCCCCATCTCATCCCTCCCCCTCACTCCCACATTCCCCTCCCCATGCCCTAGTCCACCCCCTTCCTTCCCCATTACCTCTTCCCTTTCCCCCCTCCCCGTTACCTAGCCCCACCACAGGGCGTCACTGTTGCGCAGAAAAGAGAGAGGCTCCCAGCACACAGAAGGGGAGCAGGACTGGCACTGGGACTCAGGAGATGGTGTTCAGCTGCAGGGTCAGCGGAGCCAAGATGCAGCCTCCTTCAGTGGGAAGCTCTGCGCTTGCAGAAATGAGGGAGAGGGGCAGTGGCATGTAACCCTGTGTGCCCCCTCATGCCTCACCTCTGTTCGGGGGGTGTGGGGAATCTCCCCCAGAAAACTGCACCCGTGGTCATCCCGCCTGCCACTTCCCCCACATGGCTTCCCTGCCTTTTCTGCAGGGAAGCACAGTAATTGTGCGGGTGGCGGATGTTTTCTGTGGGCACATAGTTGCACAGAATTCCCCCAGGAGTAATAAATGCCTTCTCCGGCTGGGGCTTTAGTGTTTAATGTAGTTCCAATAACTCTTTTTTTGAAACTCCATTGTTTTTGTCCTATTAGAATGTTATTTGTAGTAGCAAAGCTTTGACTGGTAGGTATCAGGTACTACTTCTTCTTTTTTTTAATTAATAAATATATATATACACAAACAGGCAGGAAGACAGGCAGACGTTGCCAGTTCTGCAAATAGTCTACCTAGTAATTCCAGTGAAATATCAAGCTGGTCATCTGCAAAGTAAGTTGGAACCATTAATATTGTGATGTTTAACATAATACATTTGCTTATAATTCAAGAACTAGTCGAGAGCGTTTTAAGCAAAATCTGTTGCTCTCTTTTCACTTGTGAATTAATCAGTTGTATTTTAAGCCTGTTTATCTGCAGCTCAAGGATATAGTTTAATTGTGCAATTGTATTTAATTTTTTTATATTTCTTGTAATATATTTTGATACGCGGGTTTTTTGGCTATCCTGAATGCTTTTTTGTTGAGCACCAGTAATTATTTTAGAAGCATTTCTGCTTGATGTGAAAAGAAGACTGTCACTCCGTTGAAGTTTTCAGTAGCAATTTTTGTATTATGACACTGCTTTGTTGAATTGATATTAGTTCTTTTTAGTAATTTCTGTGTACCACATTATAATTTCTGCAATACCGCTTTTCTCTTCATTCTCCATTAATCAAAAGAGGCATGAATCCAAAGAGGCACAACCTATTCATGGAGAATGAAGAGAGAAGTTCCTAGCAGAAAGAAAATTATGGTGAAAAATTTTTCAGTCTGTGCTGAGACCCCTTGGCACTAGTCTTTTGTGCTGGGGTGGTTAATTTGGCTCTGGTATCACCACTTTACTCTTTCTGATGCCCTGTGTAGTATTAAAGAGCAGCTATATTCTGTACCAATGGTGGCCTCACTTCATTGAAATGATCTCTGTACCTAACCTATCTTACCATAGTGAGAATACATAACTAACATTTATAAATCACATTGACATAATAGGATGAAATCCATTATAGAAATAAGTATTTTGTAATAAAATGTAATTGAATCACAAGAATTGTGTTACAAGTGAAGTTTTGTATTTTAAATTAATTCACATAATCCTTTTTCTGTTGTATCAAGAATTGTAGTTTTGATTCAAGAATTCTTTGAAGGAGAAATATTGAAATCCATTTCCCCCCTTATAGTGGTACTGATTCTGCATCTAAAAATATGATCTCATTTGGGAGCTCGGTAAATAAAATGAAAGACCCGAAAGTAGGTGAAGATGGTTCATCTCCTTCGGTACAGTATGAAACCCTTTATTCCTTGTAGTTAAATTTTAGACTGTCATTATTTTGCTCCTGTTCATAATGTTCATTTAATGAAGATGTGGATAACAGAGCTACTATCTCCAAAGTATTCACGTTTCACATTGGTAAAATTCAATCCTTGAGGCTGCTAATGTCTGTCTCTCTAATTTTTGAAGTTTGTATGTCCTCAGATACTTTGCTGGAAGTAGAACGTGGCCCAAGTGCAGAGTGTAGTAGTTCATCTCTTGAGTGGGATAAGCCATTTGGCTTACACAACATGAGGTCTCTGCTCCGCACAAGCTGCCTGTCCCCCTTGAATCACTCCCAAAAAGAAACATATGTGGCTTCACTTGTGCAGATCACAATGCAGGAGTGGACTGCTGTGTCACTGACTTCATGGGGCCTAAATGCAGGTTCAGCAGTTGGCCTGTCAGGGTGACAATGCTGGATTGGGGCTTAAAACTACCAATAAATTGGAGCCTAATCTTCTGAGATTGCTTCACTCTCTCTATTTCACGCAAGAGTTAAGTTCCTCTAGCAGCCTGTTAGAGCCCGAGTTAGGGTTTCAGAGCATAGTACAGTATCAATTTTCTCCTCAACCCACAATGGTTATCATTACAAAATATATCTAAATGTTCGTTATCTTTTTACCACCATTCTCACTAGACATACAATAGATCAGATTTGCTGCTGGCTTAAACAGGCATACTTCCATGGAAGCTGATGGACCTGTGCTTGTACATTGAATATAATTGGTGTATGTTAATAAGAATCATGATGTCATACTTAGAGCTGGGGGATGTTTTTGGGCCAAAACTTCTTTCGGCAAAAAGTGCAGATTTGGCTATGTTGAAACGCTTCTCGAATTGTTTGATGTAAAATACATATACGTATGTTCTGAAAAATATATACATATGTTCTGAAAACTTGAAACTTTATTTCAGCACCTTTTTAAATTAAATGTTATTTTTTCAGTTCAAAATGACTTTTCAGTTTGAAATTTCCTTTAATTTTTAAAATGTTAAAAAATGCTCAAAATAGAAATATTTAGTTGTAGCTTGAACTAAATGTTTTGTTTGATCAAAATGAATTTTTCTCAATTTCTGATTCATCAAAAAATTTGAAGAAAATAGTTTTGGGGTTGACACAAACATTTTTTTCCCCCCGGGATTGCCAGCAAACTCTGAAAAATCCATTATTCGCACAGCTCTAGTAATATCCAAGTTTCATGAGGAATTTAAACTGAAGATTGACATCAAACAGATGAGCCAGCCAGTCTAAGTATAGCTTTTGACAGTTTGTAACCACATCCTAATCCATATTAGAATAATAATTATCATAATTTAAAACAGTGAATATATTTGTTTTTCTTTTTTGATATAGGCAACTCCCAAAAATGCTGCCATGAAAGCTAAGAGGTATACAATTACTTTGCTTTTAAATATATATGTTTTGAAATTAATATGGCAAACCCTGTTTTTGTGGCTTTGATACTTGAGTAAAACATGACACCAAAAATATTTGCAGGTTCATTTCTTTTCTCTATTCATGTGTTACAAGGTTTTATTGTAAATTTTCTTTTTTCCCTAAGAAGAGAGACGGCAACTAAATTGGCACCCTCATTCTCAGTTCAGCAAGTCAAGGAAGAAAATAAGTACACTAAGGATGAAAGGTGAGAAGGAGATTTTAAATAAGAGGTATATAGCTATTGCAATGAAAGGTTAGATTCCTTGACAAACAGTTTTGCATGTTTATTGGGGGAAGGGGAAAAAAAAAAGGTGTCCGCAGGGGGGAGATTCTATTTCTAAGCATACGCAAACTGCCACTTGTGGGTGAGGTATACGTATTTCCTATAATAAGAATATTTATATTTGGCATTTGTGCATCTCTGTAGACTTGTTTTTTCCTCTACCCTTGAGAAATGGATGGTGCTACAAATGTTGTAATAAGAGATTATTTAAAGAAAGTGGGTGGACAGCTTCTTTTCTTATGGAAATTCCAAATGTAAATATCATAAGCCTGTAAAATAGAGTAGGAAAACTTCTAATCCAGGGGTTCCCAAACTTGTCTTGTGCCTTGTTCAGGGTAAGCCCCTGGCAGGCCGTGAGACTCTTTGTTTATCTGAGGTTTGAGTATCGTCTGTAAAATGTTGCTCAGTGTCTCTCAGGAGGTGCTCTGCAACTTTCAGACTCAGACCCATACTTTCCAAAATTAATGTTAGGGCTGATTGATTGTGCTAAAATTATTATTATTATTTATTTTATTATTTTAAAGATTTATCAAGGATTTTGAAGAGATAAAGCTAATTGGCAGTGGTGGATTTGGGAATGTTTTCAAAGCAAAACAAATTATTGATAAGAAGAACTACGCTGTCAAACGAGTCATGTGTAGCGAGTGAGTATTGTACATCTGCTTGCTTTTATTTGAAAGGACACTCTCAAACAGTTTCTGTAGTTGAAACTGTTTGTAATAATCTCTTAAAACTTTAAGTAATTTTCCTTTTTAGTATTGTCCGTTCTATCTGACAAACAGGATAAAAGAACAGACAATAGGCACAACACAAGAACATAAAACACAGCTAGTAAATATAATTTTCAGCTTCTCTTTCAAAATTAAACTATTTTATTGACTTTTAAAATAATTCAAAAGAGAGATACTTAATCATGAAGATTACTACTGCTGCTTGATATCTTGTTTTCAATTAATCTTATTGTTCATTTTATTAAGAAGTGTCAGTTCTTCAGAGTTGTGTGATCAGAATTTGTCTTTATTTAGTAAAGTACAGCGTGAGGTACAAGCACTGGCAAAGCTTGAGCACGAAAACATCGTACGGTATTACACCTCTTGGATTGGGAAAGACTGTCTCAATTCTGAGAACAGTTCAAACCTTTCAAGGTAACTAAAAATGAATTCTGTAGTGTAATCAATGGCTCTTTAACTGGAATAATCAGATTATTTTTTCCCTATTGCAGATTTGTGTGGCAAAAAATGAGTGAATTACAAATCCCTACACTTATATTTTTGACAGCTAATAAAAGAAAAAAGAACATGGAAAATATTTAACATCAGGCAGTATGCTTAATGAAAGATATACATGTACATCTAGATCTCCTTTTGGTTGATGAACTGCCACTGTTTTGGTGAACTGTATGTGTTGTGGATTTGTACGCTGACATTTAGGCCTAAAATGGAATGATGTTTTATATTGAAGCCAAAGCAGTAGTAGGATCATCAGCAACTGAGGGAGATGGTATTTGCATTGGGATTAAAATGCAGGAGTTATTTGTTCTCAAATCTGTTTCACTCCCTAGATCGTGTCCTGTCCCATGCTATTGTTCTGCCCCACCTTGTGACCAGAGAGCCTACTGGCTGCTCAGCAGAAGAGCAAATTCAGAGCATGTTGGGTCGACTTACAGCCACTGCAGTAATTACTGTCCACACTATCCTCCTTCTGTCAGTGGTGCATGTGCTCACAAGCAGAGCTTCCACCGACTGAAGAGTGGCATTGGCCGGGGGGGCTGAGGGCCAAGTGTCTCTCAGCTCTGCGTAGGTCCCCGCTGGGAGCCCCGAGGCTCTCTGCTCCCTGCTGGGAGCTGGGAAGCAGCTGGCTCGGACTTCTCATCTCCCAGAGTGAGGAGCCTCTGGGCACAGCCTGGGTGGGAGCAGGGAGCTGGGGGCTCCAGCATGGAGCTGTGAAATTGACAAGATGCCAACAGCAGATGTAAGTAACGCAGCGTCTATGCAGACACCGCGTCGCCCTAACTACACCGACATAAGTGCTATGCCTCTTGTGGAGATGGAGGAGTTATGTCAGTGTGGTAGGGCACTTAAATTGGTGGGACAAAGCTGTAGTGTGTACACTGGCATAATTAGGTTGAGGTAAGTTGCCTTACGTCAGTCTAACTGTGTAGTGTAGAACAGGCATCATTGGCAGGCAGCTGGTTGTTTGACAGCTAGGATTGACTCCAGTGCCATCACTGGTAACTCCAAGCCTACCTGGACCAGTCCTAAAAAATTAGGGACTTTTGGCCACAATTGTGGGGTCCTGCAGCCAAATGAAAGGTTGGAAATCAGCAAACCATTGAGCCAACTGTTTAGGAAAAATTGTGTAGTGCCGTTTTTAATACTGTGATTTAATTTTACTCTTACAGATCGAGGCCAGATTTGCTATGTGATTGCCTTTTTATCCAAATGGAATATTGTGAGAATAAAACACTGGATGACTGGATTGATAAGCAGAGAGGAAAGGAAAATTACCAGGCTGAGTCTCTCATCAAATTTAGACAAATAGTGACAGGAGTGGAATATATTCATTCTAAAGGGTTTATTCATAGAGACCTCAAGGTAATCAGAACAGATGATTGTTGTGCGGGTGGACAGATGTAATAAATAAATGTTTGGAGGACTAGAAAATGTTGAACTGTTATTTTATTTTCTGTGGGACTCCATGTGAGCAGAAGGGTCTGTCAGTGTGTGTAAGATTGGGTATAAAATCACAAAGCGCTTTTGAATGTGAAATGCTGTATACTAGATATATATTAAGTTTCAAGTTTGAGTTCAAAATCAATTTTAATAAATCACATATAACACATCATATATTTTAGTGTACTGGAGTTAATACCCGATAGAGCAGTGTTTTTCAAAGTTCAGGTTGTGACCCAGTACTGGCATGTAAGGCACTGGGTCGCCTTGTTCAGGACCCAGGGACTCTACTGGCTCTGGTCAGCACTGCTGACCAGGATGTTAAAAGTCCCACTGACGGTGCTGCACACTAAGGCAGGCTAGTGCCTACCTGTTGCGATACTGCGCTGCATCTCAGAAGCAGCCAGCAGCGGGTCCAGCTTCTAGGCAGGGGAGCCATGGGGTTCTGCATGCTGCCCCTGCCCTGAGCACTAGCTCTGTACTCCCATTGGCTGGTTCTCATCCAATGGGAGCTTGGGTGGGGGCGGTGCCTGTGGAGCCGGACCTGCTGCTGGCCGCTTCTGGGGCTCAGCGTGGTCCGCGATGCCCGGACAGGCGGGAAACCTGCCTATGCACCCCAGCTGCACTACTTACTGGGGAAAGCCCACACCCCAGTCCTGAGGACCGCCCCCAAAACTGGAGCCCCTTCCTGCACCTTAAGCTGCTCACCCCTGGCCCCATCCCAGAGCCGTGACCCCCTCCAATACCCCAGCCCAGAGCCCCCTCCAACCTCCTTACCCCTCATTCCTTGCTGCACCCCACAGCCCTCACCCTGCACCCCAAAATTTTGGTCCAGCCCTGAGCCCCTTCCACACCCCAAAACCCTCACCCAAAACCCAGCTCCATTGGGTTGCGGGCATCAACAGTTTTCTTCAACTGGGTCACCAGAAAAAGTTTTAAAACCACTGCTATAGAAGAACACAGTAATATTCAACTGTATGCACAAATGAGAGAAATTAGTTACTGTGGCAATAACGATTTCAAATTTTGACTAGTATGTTTAAAATCTCATTGTTAATTTAACAGTTTTTTATTTTAATACATAAGTCCTATTCATTTCCTTGAATGTTTAGCAACTCTTCCACTGAAGTGGCTGATTTTTTTTTTTTTTTTTTTTTTTTTTCCTGGTGCTAAAAGTTTGTAGTGTGAAACTGAGACTTTTTTAAATTTGTTCTTTTTAGCCCCTCAACATATTCATATCTAGTGAAGATAAAATAAAAATAGGTGACTTTGGACTTGTAACTTCAATGATAGATGACCTACGGACAACAGAAAAGGGAACAAGATCATATATGAGCCCAGAACAGGTAACCGTTCCTGCAGGTTCACTAATAAGACATCAGGAGACGTGAGTGTCTCCATAGTTATCTTTGCATTGAAGTCCAGATTTAGCCATCTCTGTCCTAATTTCTCCAATACTAAACCAGCTGTCTAAAGTTTTCCAGGTGTGATCCTAAACCAGGATAGATTTTTTATTTTATTTTTTTTAAACTGAAAAATCTGAAGCAAATTGCACAAGTCGGTTGTGAAATAAGATGATCCTGTCTTATTGATACTGTCTTACGTTACAAAATTTGAAGTCAGTGGGAGCTGTAGGTGATCAGCAATTTTGAAAAACAGGCCACTAATTTAGGTACCTAAATGTGAATTTGGGTAACTTTAGGCATCCATTATTGAAAATCTTGGCCTTAGAATCCCTGTATTTGATTCCCTATCTGTAAGGGGGAATCAATTACTTACCCTAAGTATGTGGGACTATGGATGCTTTAAAGTCTATATATTTCATTTCACTTAACAGTAAATATTATCCCTATTTCACAGATGGGGCATCTTTGGCTCAGGGATTTAAGGACATGTATGAGGACCTGTTGGTCTCAATCATGCAGTCCTAAGGCAAAATCCCATTGACTTCATAGGGATTTTAGCTTATGTAAATACTGCAGAATTGGACTGGTCTGAAAACACTTCAATTACAATACATTTTTAGACCTAAAAGGCACATCTGATATATGCTATTTTTATTGTAATCACCGCAGGCTGGAGACCAATATGGACAGGAAGTGGATATATTTGCATTAGGATTAATTCTCTTTGAAATTCTTTGGATATTTTCCACTAACAGTGAAAAATTTAAGGTAAGTAATCTTAAATTATTAATGAAAAATAGGTCAGAAGAAAACTATGTAAGGCAAAATATGACTTGACGTATTATGTAGTGTTCCATATTGCCCCATATATGTCTGGAATACCTTCCTTATACCAGTACATCCTCTCTTCATTCTTGTCCTTCCTGAAAATTCACTTCAGTGAGGCCCACATATGCATATTACTTTTGTTAATAAAAGGTGTCCCCTGCCATTTAAAACAAAAATTACCCTAGCACCATTCATTTGTCAATCTGTTTTGGTGCTATCTGTTCTTCATCTTTTGTGTAGCCTTTCATTTTATTTGTGAACTTTGTAATGTGGTATTACACTACTGTGGATTCGGCTTTGGCAGCTACAATTACAGTCTTAGCAGAGTGAAAGTCACCTTTGCTACTTGCTTCAGATTTAGAGTGTCTAGGAACACATAAAGACCAAGGGTAGTGACCACACAGACATTCACAAGTACAAGATCTAGTCTGTTTTACAACTTTTATTAAAGTTTTTCAGTTAGTTATGAATACCCAAGCATACAGAAATTCTTTCCTAACCTATGCACAAGTTACAAATACAGTTCTTCTCATATCCTTAAAAAGTGCTAGGGTCTCATAGGTCTCTCGTGGATTGATTGTTAGTAGAGGGATGGTTCCTGCTGGAGTTTCCTGTAGGAAGCTCAATTTTCCTAATCTAGGCACACTCTTTTATAATGTAATTCTGACTATACCTCATTAGCATTTCTGCACATCATGCACCCTGCGGTTAGGGCATGTGTTAGCAAAGTGGGATTACCGGGTATCTTGTAAGCAAAAAATTACTTTTACTGTTAATTTTTTGCAATAGCACCCACTGGTACATCTTTTCACATAATCTTAGGGCATCGGATTATTCTTTGGTCACTTAGTTATATCAGCATTTCTTAACTTGATGACCTAGTATGGGTAAACTAAAATCTTACAGGCCTTAGCCAGTAGGCCTTGCGTTTCAGCCTTACTTACTTTTACCCAATACAATTCCTCTAAATACTAATCAATCTTGTACTTCAATAATCCTACAAATTAACTCTAATTAACATACAATGAATATATATGATGTTGATTAATCATAACATCACTCAATAAATGAACAATAAACTGAAATAATTGGCTACATCTGCTCTCTAGTCTATAAAACAGCTCTGTTGTCTAGTACAACAAATTTAATCTCCGTCAGAGAGGGAAAGAGAGAGAGAGAGCGCGATATCAGTTGAAATACTTATGTGGCCATGAACACTATGCTATCTGAGTATCTCATTATTTATCCTCACAAAAACCCTGTGAAGTAAAGAAATATTATGTTACTTTACATGTGTGCAACTGAAGTATCACGAGATTAAGACCCTCATCCTCCAAATACTTAACCACGTGGGTAACTTTATGCTAGGGCTGGGTTGTAAAGGGTGTGTGTATATATATGTGTGTGTGTGTGTGTGTGTGTATATATATATATATATATATATATTTATTTAAAACTGGGAAATTAAATTTTTTTTTGAAAAATATTCAGTTTGACAAAAGAAACTTTTTTTTTCCATGGAGAACTTTTTTAATGTTCAAAACCCAAGAAAATGTTAGAATTTTGGTGTTTTGCTTGGTTTTTAACATATTTTTTCCTCTCCCTTTATCTTCCAAAAGGGCAAGAATAAGGGAGGGGAGATAAAGGAGAAGGTCAGAGAACTCCCCACAAAAAAAACTTGTTAAAAATGAAACAATTTTTTATTTGAAACAAATTGTTTCATTTTGTTTAAAAATGATTTTTAAAATTAGTTAAAAATTGCTGCAAAATTGTTTTGCCCTTTTTTTTTCTTAATTTAAAAGTACATTTTGCCTTAAACCTTTTTTACTGGCTGTACTTTATGCACATGAATAGTCTTACTGAAGTGTATGGTATTACTCAGGTGCATTAACTTACACAGGTGTTTCAAGTCTTTTCAGCATTGGTGCCTTGCTCAAAGTCACACATTATGTCTGTGGCATGACAGAAATAGGCACTGGACTGGGACCTAGCGCCAGGTTCAGACTATAGAACTATCCTTCTGTCCTGTAAAACATACATCACCTTTACTTGTGTGGGATTGAAGCACTCTGCAGCCAGTAACCTACACACCTTGCTTTGTACTCATGATGTCTGGAATGCTTTTTGTCTGGATTTGCTGGCAGGTCAAATTACATAGGTTGGGGGAGGGAAATGGTTAGTCTGTTATGTGCTATACTAAATCTCTGAGGTACCTTCTCTTGTAGCCCCCATTCTGGCAAAACTTTGAAATCAGTGAGAGTTTTGCTCAAGGAAGAACCATAGGAATTGGTGAAAAGGCTTGTGTCTGATGACCAAAACATAGGTTTCTCTCTCCGCCTTCAGCATTATTTTTTAAAATTAGACCTCTGATGCTACCTTTTATCCTTTTTGCTGTAATGCTTGTCCTCTTTCCCCTGTCTTCCCAATGCTGGTCACCTTCCTGTGTCATGTCTTGTCTTCAATTACAAGCTTTATGGGGCAGGGAGCATAGTAAAAATTTTCAAACCTGAAAACTATGTGTGAAACTAAGCTCTTAAATCCATATCTGAACATCTAACTAGAAGTGGTCTGAGTTTTCAAAGGTGCAGAGCACCTGCCACTGTTGTTGACTTAAATTAGAGCAAGGGTTGCTTAGCATCTTTGAAAATGAGGCCACTTCTGTTTAGGCTCCTAAATACATATTTAGGTACATAATTTTAGGCACCTGGGTTTAAAAATGTCAGTCATTGTGACATAGCACTGATTATTTAAGTGACTTGAAGGTGCTTTTGAATTTTTCTATTGGCATTCAGTGTGTGTGTGTGTGTTTGTTTGTGACATAAGTCCTCCACATTATATTTTCTCTGCGATAGTGACATCATAAACCCTCTGGACATATTAATCACAGACTATAATCTGAGTCTGTGATTTTCTTTCTTCTTTCCTGCCTACCTCCCTTCCCTATTTTACACTCTCTGAAACACTAGCAATGTTTTATAGGTAGTGTGTGTGTGTGTGTGTGTGTGTGTGTGTCTGTCTGGTGGGGGGGAATGCTATTTGCATCTGCTTGTCTTGCAAGTAGCAGTGATGCCAGCAGGGGCAGAGTTTATGTCAGGGGTGAGCAAACTTTTTGGCCTGAGGGCCACATTGTGGTTCAAAATTGTGCAGAGGGCTGGGTAGGGAAGGCTGTGCCTCCCCGAACAGCCTGGGCCCACTTCCCGCCCCCACTTCCCGCCCCCTGACTGCCCCCTTCAGAACCGCTGACCCATCCAATCCCCCCCGCCTTGTCCCTGATTGCCCCCTCCGGAGACTCCCCCCACCCTAACCATCCCCTCGGGACCCCACCCCCTATCTAAGCCCTTCTGCTCTTTGTTCCCTGACTGCCCCCTCCCGAGACCCCCCCAACCTCCACCCCCTGGGACTCCACCACCTAAGCCCCACCCCCCTTCTTGCTTACTGTGTCAGCCAGGCACGGGGCCGTGCGGCTCGCTGCGCTGGGCCCAGTGCCCCGAGCCGGGAGTACGGGGCCCCACAGCTTGCCACGCTCGGCCCGGCCCCCGGCTCAGAAGTGTGGGGCCCCATGGCTTGCCACGCTTGGCCTGGCCCAAGGATAAAAATGGCCCTGGAGGATAATGGCCCCCAGATAAAAATGGTTGGCGGGCCGCATATGGCCCACGGACTGTAGTTTGCCCACCCCTGGTTTAAGTCCTCACCTGTAGATTTTTCCATAGGGTTTGGGGTGCAGAACTACTATTTTTTTTTAATTGACAGTGAGAACCAGGGATTAGACAAAAATTAAGGCAGAAGCAGGTCTTCATGGACCTTGAGACTCTCAAGGTGAAAGCCAACAAACTCAAAGTTTTACAGAACACTTTTAAAAACTCCTTACAGCCAAATGGAAAGTTTTCAGATACTTCCTTTGACAAATTCTGTCTTTTGAAGACTCACACTTTACCTATCACTACATATTCTGATTATTTTGTTTTCATACTTTGTGTGGTTCAATTGCAAAGCTTCAAAGAGCAGTTAATGAAAATATCATACTAAAAAAAATGTTTGGTGTAATTTTTAGGAGTGGCCCAAAATAAGAGAATGTGTACTTCCACAGGAGTTCAGCAAGAAATTTTCAGCAGAGGTACAGCATAACACATTATTTCATCTATTTCCTCGTTATTCGTGTTCAATATTTTATTTCCTCCAAAATATACTGTACCTTGTTTTTTTTTACAGAAACACATAATTGAACAGTTGCTCTCAAAAGATGTTGCAAAGAGACCTTCAGCATCTGGTGTACTGGAGCTTTTGAAGTTTGTTGCTAAAAAGAAACCCGATACAAAGAACGCACATACGTGTTAGGCACCCTGTTTAAAGGAACAACATTAAGCTCTCTTTTAGTCCAGAATTTGATCCCCACCCTTAAAATTGCTGAAACATGACAAATTTATTTGGAATCTTAGGTTAAATCCTGTTGTCCTGCACAAAACCAGGTTTTACATGGGGATCTCTGCAAGAATTGGGGGAATGAAAGCCTCTTCTTGTGATCCAGAGCATCAGTATACATTTTTACTTATAGCCTATAGGGCAGGGGCACAAGGCTCTAGACTTTCTCACCTGTGGGCAGGTGGTGGCTGTCATGTTTTACAGGTGGCTCAGTAGTCCATGGACCCATGGTTATTTTCATCCACTGCTGTGGAGGGAACCACTGTGCAATATTAGACCAGGGTACTTCATGGGGTGTAGAGATCTGTCTACAGTCTGCCCCGCTGTACAACAGAACCTCAGCAGGTCCGGTGCAGGGGGCCTCTTCTTTCCATAAGTATGAAGGAGGCAGAATTTGACCTTTTATACTTCGGTTTGCTGCTGCCTGCTGTTTTAAATCCTTTGGTCTCTCCCAGTGTGCAATAACCATTTATTTTTGTCACCTTGAAATATTGTGGCTTCTTTACAATAGGAAATTTTAGGAAAAATTGCCACTTCTGGTTCAGCTGTATGGGTGGGAGAACTAGGGCTAGGTTCACAAGAGGGACTTGGGTGCCTAGTGTAGCAGTTAGGCACCATTTGCACTCACAAAACCACTGCTCAGCTGCCATCTAACTCTGTAGGCCCCTAAAGTCCCAGGTGACTGAGTTTCTACTGGTGAAGTCCCAGAGACTCCCAACTTCTTGTGGCTGGACATGCTTGCCCATCATGTGGGAAACCTGGGGTCAAATCTCTACTCTGCTGGGTCCTTCCACCACCCAGGAGAGTATCCAAACCACTGGTTTCAACCTCTTGGTGAAGCTGCTCTACTTTGTAGTAAATAATGAAAATTGATGGAGCCAGAGAAAGAATGTGAGTGACTCTAGCGGTCACCTTGGTCACTCTAAGCGGTAGAAAACCCAAGTTCAAGTTCCTTCTCCACATCAGGCAGTGCAGAGATTTGAACCCAGATCTCCCATATCCTGTGTGAGGGGCTCTAACTGTTGTGCTATAGGATGATGATCTTGTGGTTTTTCATGAAAAATGACTAACTTGGCTTAGGTGCCTAACTCCAGGAGAAAGGTGTGAATCCTAAGTGGATGTCGGTATCTTCCTCTAGTTGGGACTCTTCATTCAACTCCCTTAAGCCCCTGGAGGCCACAAACAGCTTTCGGGGGTCCACCAAGCAGGGCCAGTGTTATTCACTGGCGCCCAGGGCAGAAAGCTGAAGCCCCACCACATGGAGCTGAAGCCAAAGGCTGAGCAATATAGCTTTGCAGGGACCTTTATGGTATGGAGCTCCAGGCAAGTGGCCTGCTTGCTGTGCCCTAGTGCCAACTCTGGCTTTCATATGCAGAAGACTGATTATTATGGCACAAGTGGGCTGTGGAATTCTCATAGCATGTTGTGGAGACATCAGAAAGAAAAAGGTTGAGAATCCCTGGCACAGGCCACATCCCTCTCCGCAGCATTTCCACCTAAGCTAGCTGGTGGGCTGGCTTTTGTGAATCCCATTCTAACTCTTCCCATGCATTGTACATTATGTCTAACTCAGGACTCTGAATTCCACTAAGAGGCAGGACACCTAGAAGTCTCCTTTGTGGATATATAGCCTCTCATGTAGAGAAGGTTCATATGTCTTTATTACTGTCTGACAGTGTGGGAAAATAGCTGGAGTCTTCTCCAGACAAGGTCTGTGCTGTGTGCTCTTCACTGGCTAATTTGGTATCTACATATAATTAGCAATAGCTAATCTGCTTGTTGCTGATACATGGACCAAAATATCTGTTAAAGCACCTTTTTAAGTTGATATTTAATTACATTAGTATAATGAATTTCACTCCACTTAAAAACACCAGGCAAGTTAATGCTTGCCAAATGGAAAATGATAAAATTGGTAAGAAAGCATTAGAAATGTTATATACTATATAAAGATTGCAAGCTTTTTGAGGTTTTTGTCTTTCTACCTGAATGTTAAATTTATTAGCAAATTGCTGCTGCTATATAAATAATGCTAATACGATGAGGGAGTTTCAAACAATGAAGAATTTAAAACTATTTAGGCTCTTAAAGAATGCGTCCCTTTGAGAATTAAAGCTCAGTTTAATGGTTCACTTTATAGAAACCAGGTGTCACAATGAGTTAACACAGCAGTTTTTGAACTTTTTGAGCGGAATCCTCCCTTTGAGTTACAATTTTTGGTTGTGCCCTCCAAATCCCGACAAAAAGAGGCAAGTCGGGATAGAGGTGGCACTTGCTCATCAAGCCCTGTCACTTGCCTTTTTCCCCCTCTCCCAAATGTTAATCCGCACCTCCACAGTTTGAAAACCGAGTTAACAGCTCAGAACTAGGTTTGGTCTTTTGAAGACTGAGATTTGTCTCTGAAATGTAAATCCACATCCTACCCAGTCAGTAGTGTCAATTGCTTGGACTCCACAATATTCCCTCAGTAGCAGCCTTATGTGGTCCCCAATCTCTGTCCACTTCCCAGGAGAAGAGTCTGTGACAGCAGCCCTCTCCCATTATACATATCACATGGAGACAGGGATGTTGGAACAGTTTCTATAGTGGGGGTGCTGAGAGCCATTGAACCAAACTGTAAACCCTGCATATGATGGAAACCATGTCAAGCCAGGGGCTGTGGCAGTACCCCCAGCACTCCTAGTTCCAGCATCTCTGCATAGAGATAAGTTGTGGTGAGGTAGGTGCCACAGTCCAAGTAGTTTTGGAGGGAAGGGAGAGTGGAGGATACTATCAGTAAGAGGCCAAGGGACCTTCAGAAGCAAGGAAACAATCTCCAATTAGTTGTGGAGAGAGGGAGAGCGAGTCCAGTAAATACCATCTCCCTCCTCCTGTACTCCCAGTCTTTCTCTCTTCCCCCAGGATGCCAACCTGTCCTAGAGGTCCCAGTTTCTGAGCCTTTCACTTGGCTCTGCAGCTTCACTCTCTCATCCCCTATAAGATCAAGGGGTTCAGTTTGGTCTTTAACATTTGGTTGCATAGTTCAAGCACATTCAATTTTTGGGGGGCATGTTTTAATATTAAAAGTCCTGTCTGTGCTTAAAAAGGGCAGTTGGAGGTAGGAATCAGGCTGTCATAGGCATTTTTAATGCTTTCATCACTGCAACATATCAGTGCCAAAGGGTAACATAGCCATTCTTTAAAAGCTGTTCTTAGAAAATAAGGCCCCAGTCTTGCAGTGAGCAGGGATCTTCCTGCTGACATCCTTGTGCGTAGGTAGGGACCCACTGGTCCACCTACACAGAGCTCATTGCAAAAATAGGGTCCAAATTTACAATGTTATGTTTGTAGATAGAAACAGTGGATACATTCATAATTTTTGTTCTTTTACTGATCAAGTATTAGCATTGCCTAGCTTTCTGTTAGAATTAATAGTACACCTTAAAAATCCAACCACTTCAGGAAAGCAGATGTGTTCCTAAGTAAGTCTGTGCTTGCTGAAGTAAGGAAATTTGGTGATGGTCTGCTGCTAAGGTTCAGTTTTATATAAATTCTAAACTTTGTGGTGTGTTCTTCTGTAACAAATGAGAATAAATGTAAACTTTGCTCACATTTTGAGGTGAATGTAGGTGCTTCCTTCCTTATTAAAACAAATGTCTGACATCTTCCTGTTTTGGACTAATTCCTCTTTCCTAGTGACTCAAGGTGCCAGTGAGAGTATATCCCAGTAGAGAGAAAAGCCACCTAATTGGATTTCCTTTCCTCTCAGGGAAAGTTCTGTAATATTAATGTATGTGACAGGGTATACCAGACCCGCTGAGGCCATCTGTTGAAGGTCTTGTGACCCTGCCACACCCCATCCCAGAAAAGCACAGAGACGAGGATGCCATGCTGCCTAGAATGGCTGTGTCTGACACAGCCAATCAGCGCCCAGCAGGTCAGTATAAGAGGAGCTGCAGGGCCAGAGTAAGTTCAGTTCCTTGCTGGAGTGAGAGGAGTGTGGATGATATAATTGGCTGAAGGAGCTGCAGGACCTTGGACAGGGCAGTGCTGCCAGAAGCCAGGGAGAGTGAAAAGGCCCCCTGAGCTGGTTGCTCCATCAGGACAAGGCTCTGAGGTAAGGGTAAAGATGGTATGGGGCCGAGGGAATTATAGCACTGGCCTGACTTAGATAAGGGACGCAGTGGATGGCTGATATTTATAGGGTGCCTGGGCTTGGACCCAGGGTAGTGGGTGGGTCAGAGTCCCTCCCTACCCCGAGCCCTGCCATTAGTCACGTGTGTGTGTTTGTGTGTGTATGGCCTAGACGTTGAAGCACCTCTGAGGGGGAACTGAACTGCAGTGGCCCAGCTGGAGAGCTGTGGCCAGAAAGGCCCTAAGATGGTGAACAGTCACCAGTGAGAGAACCCCCATACCAGGGTTGGGGGTGCTACGGGGAAGGCCACAGAGATATTCCAACCAAGGGACACTGGGCCAGGCCACTGTTGGACCCCTTTCCCTGGAAGGAGTTTGTTTGCATTTCACATTCAGACTGCGTATGACTTGGCCGGAGGGCTGAGTCACTGAAGACCTACACACAGAGTGCAGGCACATGCACTCAGCCAAGGGGGTGCTTGTGAGACGTGAATGTGTCCTGTTACATCATCTTACTGGCACATTTTTCCTTGGCAGCTGGCATGCAATAACTAAGAGGTCGTCTGCCACTTGCCCATTAAATGTCAAGATTTACAACAGTAAAGTCTCTGTTCATCCTAACTGATATGTAGGTGGTTGTCTGTCCAACTCTATGATGTGTCTAACGCAAACTGCTGCTAGACTTACAGTAAAAGGTAATTCTTCTAGTTCAGTTCATTTTTCTGTCATCATGGATTTTCTTCCACTAGCAGTTGCTGTTCATGTACAATGCTGCCACTGTTCAATAGGTATTGACTGAATGGAACCAAGTTGGACAAAAAGGTAGTTACAAAAGGCTGTTTAATTATGAACAAAACACTTTAAAAGTAGCCACTAAATTGATGAAATTTAGAGTTTCTATACAAACATCCACATTTACATTAAGCACTAGTGATTGATGAAGCCAAATACTTTGTGCACGGTCATACCATTTTCAACCAGCAGAGTTTACATGTCTGGCTGATTATGCTGACAAAAAATAAACTTAAGATTCAAATCAGACATCCTCATGGAGGATGCATATTAAATGACTTGTCTAATACTGTATACTATAAAGACGTAACCAATATTCACTGTCAACTGATTATCCTCTACTCTATGCTTTATGTTATGTGGGAAAGGAAGGGCAGTTTTTTTTTTCTTCTCTGCAAGTAAGCTTTTAAAATGTTGGTTACAAGGTCAAGTACTGTTCATTCAAATTTCCCATCTGTCCACAATCTCTCACACATGAATTTAGCTACCTCCAACTGGAGGTGTACTGAAATCATAAACCGTAACAATTTGGTGTAGCCAGCTGCCTGTCCTCTGAGGAGCAAGACTGGAATTGCAGAGATATTACCAACTAGTGTTTAGTTTGGTAGAAACTTGCAAAAATGCCTGCCTGCACCTACATTGTTTAGCATTATGTAAATGCGTAATTCCTATTAAATAGTGAGTTCAATGACTAACTTCACTTTAAAAAAAAAATACAAAATCTACAAATGCTTCTGTGCTTTCACAAGTGTGTTCTCTGAACCTTTCAATCTCTTTCCACCTGCAGTGCTTGTATGAATTCTTGATGTCCCATGGAGATATTTTAAAATACTGCTGTGAATCAACAATAGTTTTCCAGGGTTCCTTTTTATTACAAAGATTTTAGTCATGATCTGCTGAACTATCTCCAGGGCAGTTTGAAGATAAATCTGCAGCCTCTATAGGATAAAGGAAAAGAAGGTTAATATTTCACATATGGGAAGAAAAGATCTATAATCTTCTAAATCTTACTTAAAAAGAGAGGGGTGGGGAGTCAGAAGAAAGGTGATATGCTAATGGAGAAACAGTACAAACACATCAAGTTAATTCCAAATGGGGTTATAGTTTGAAGTTCTTAGAAAAATGATGCTCAGGTGATACTTGTGGGACTGATGAGGGATGTCTCAGAGGAGAATGTTACTAATGTGGCCATAAAATACTGATTCAGAGCCTAATATTGACCATTCACTAGTCCTGGAACCCAAGAGAGGAGAAATGACTAAATCTGAGCAATATATACAAAAGCTACTTTCAAGGATATCATTAGGAGCACTGACCTCCATGGGAGTTTTGCTGGAATAAAGAATAAATAAAAATTGCAGAATATGGCTCCAAATACATAACCAAAGCAAAATTATATTCAAGATGGATTTAACTCTTACCCTCATAGGCTGTTCCACACCAGATACAATAAAGATGCTCTTCTCTTAAATAGGCAGTCAGGATTTGTAACTTCTCTAATACCTAGATACAGAGAAACATATGTGATAACTTTGAGTAGGAATCACAACTGAACAGTCCGGGATGGGCCCCTGGGGTGCACTGTCTTCCCTGCTAATCAATAGTTCTGGTGCTAAAAAGGGCTCGCTAATAAAAGATCACATGACACTGCAATCAAAACCTTAATACACTGTAATTGATATTACAGCCCAAGCCTCTAAATTGTGGCCTGTGGTGTGCCAATGATCTCTGGAGAGCAAGCTGGTTAAAGGATGTTTGCTGTTCTCTATTTTCACCTACTGAACAACTACAAATATCTTACTTCAATTGAATGATGTTCCTGATAGGAATTTTTTATCACCCAGACCTGCCACAGACAGCTCATTAGAATAATACCACATGGGTTCTTGGATATATAGGACATAATTTTCAAAAGTGACTGATTGGAGGGCCCAACTTTTGAGGGCCCTGATTTTTAGAAGCAATTAATCAGCGTTTTCTGAAAACTAGACCCATCAAGTGTCAAATTTGGCACCTAAAAATAAGACCCAAAATCAGTACTCTTGAAAATTTTGTCCCAAAAGTGAGGTAGTGTTATCCTTTAGTTTTGCTCTTTTTTTCCAAATCAGTATAATTATGCTTTATACTCCACCTTATATTATTGCAAAATCACTTTGCAAGGCAGAAAGAGAGCACTATTAGAACTTTGATGTATATCTATACAAATACATGTTTTACGAATGAAGACTGCTTCATACTAACTTCTGTTTCAGCACTTACACTTAAGTCTGAACCTTTGTACTCATCCTTTTCTTCCTCCTCTTGATCCTTTTCTTCTTGCTCAGGTTCCGTCCAGTACCAAATCTCCTTGGGAACTGTAATATCCTTAAAAATAAAAAACATTACAAGCAAAGTTCTCTCTGTCACGGTAGGTTTCTCCAGCAGATATCTGATGAACACAGTTTATAATGAGACAAGTACCACTTTATGAACTTTGTTATAAATTATGATCTTGAGACACCGAAGGTTCAAGAACAGAACTGATCGAAGTTAGACCACACTGGGCCACTGCAAGGGTGATTTGTGGATTTGTTGCTTTTTAAAAACAAATGTAAAGGGATTCTAATATAAATGTTTTACCAGCATATCTGGCACAAGTTCAAGACTGCACAGCAAACTATTCTTGTATCTTTTGTCACTGGTTCTCTTTATTGCCCATGTCCACTTTTAGAAGGCTCTTTTTATGATTTTACAGTTAAAAATCCTGAGTCTGCACACGCCCATCCTTGTGAAGCTCCTCCTTTGTCTAGGATGGCAGGTAAGCAGCATCCTCTGAGCCAGACACTACTTCCAATGTGAAAGCCTGACACATGCTACCATGAGACACATAAATAGTAAATGGTCAGTAAGATGGAAGAGGTCTTCTAGCTGATGTCTGAAGTGTCCTTAAAAGGCTTACACAGCAAAATGAATTCAGGTGGAACGTATTTCTTGTCTCTAAGCCCAAGGATGCAACTTCTGTCGCCTATGAGCTCTATTGGCCCATGGGACACAGGCTCTCACAGTACAGCATTCCCCTGGGATGGCTACTAGCAAGTTAGTAATAGACACCACCTCCCAAACCCTCTGAGGATACCCTTGGTGTGTCCAGCATCTGTTCTGGACATTCAGAGAATTCCCAGATCTTCTGCTCCCAAAGGAACAGTCCACCCCTGCTTTTCAGTTATACCTTAGATCACAGCACTGCTTAAGACACAACACTTAAATTTGTTTATAGAGAAAATACAAGCTTATTTAACAAAGATTCAAATGGTAGCACACAGAAATATTGGAAACAAAGGGTTACATATAAAATAAAACCATAATGCATGTACCAGAGCCTAAATTTAATTAACAAGACACACCCTTGTTTAATTAAGTTTAGCTCACCCCAAAGTCTTCCCAGTGTTTTTCAGCAAAGCCTGGCTGTGATCCTTATTTCATAAGGCAAACACACGGTCAACTTACTTCCTAGATAAACAGTAATTGGGTACCTCTGCACCCAGATATAGTTCCACCAATCTGCTGTCTTCACCTGTAAAAAGGGTAACCCCCCATGCCTTGGTTTTTTTCCTGTATAGAATCTTACCCTGGAGACAAACTGTAGATAGGCATTCATTGTGAAGTATACACCACTAAATCCACATATAGCCAGTCAGCCAGGAAAGTTTCTTGTTTGAAAGAAACTTGTTTAACACCTTTTGGTGACCAGCTCCAAGTCAGAAACTGTAAGAACATCATTTTCAGTATATATATATATACACACACACATGTAACTCCTTACATATTATCCATCCATATATTTCATAATGATCATGATGACCAGTGTGACACAGGCTTTCAGTAGAGACCTTACGTGACAGTCTTTGGAGAACTAGGATATAGGCACTAGGCCCACGGGATCCCTGTAACTCTTATCCACCCTGTACCCTCTGCCACTTGGCACCAGGAGGTCCCTGGGTAACACAGGGCACCTCAAGGAGACAAGCATTGCCACTTCAGTCCAATAACACCCAATATTATACAAAACTGTTAAGAAATGAAATAATATTGTTGTGCATGAAGACTGAAGAATTTGTAGCCAACTACAAACTATCCTTCCACCCCAAAGCAGTGTAATAGCCTTACCTTTTGTGTGTCTAATTGCTGACAGGCCCTCTGGCTTTTTCTAAGGTCTCCTTCTAGCTTACGTTCTTCTTGTTTGCTTTTGAATCTCATTCTGTCAATTAAAAAGTAGCTAGCTACAATCAACAGGCAGATAACAAATTCACACATTATAGACAAGAACTTATAACGTAAAGCTAGTTGAGATGTTAGACACATCATAGTTCCCCACAACATTTGTAACTCTGCTCCTTTGTACAGGCGTGGAGTCCTCTGACAGGATCACAGAAGGCCATACTAAACAGGACCATGCTGAAGCTTAAAAACATCATTGTAAACGTACATGTATGTATGTGTCTTCCATGAGGAGGCTACATTTAAATAGTTTTTAAAACAGATTTCTGGTTAAGTTGCATCGTCTAACAAGTGGCAATAGGTACATTATTTTGTCTGTCCCCCAGCATTACTAATGTCCATAGTAATTAAGCGGCACAGCAGAGGGAAATTGTGTGTTTTTGTTTTCTTGTGTCAAACCATTTTTTCTTTTAAAAATAATTGGTAATTACCTCCCTCAGGGCCCACTCGTCATACAAATGTTATTCAGAATTGATAAGACATTTTGATGATAGTCAAACCTGAGGCAGCCAGTGCCGCTTTAAGAAAAGCGTGAAACCCAGATCCTTTTTTACATTACCTGAAAATGTTTACAACAACATATGAAAATAAATCGTTTTTACCTAAACTGATCTGCAGCCTCTTCATCTGCTTGTTTTTTCATATGAATCTTTCTTCTGTAGTTTTCTAGCCTTTCTTCTGCTTTCCGCTTTTGTAATTCTTCATGACCAAGCCCACCTCTGCCTGTTTAAGTTCAAAACACTGTTGTGAGCAGCTGAGAGACTCTGAACTCCCAACTAATTAAAAGAGGTAAATATTACACACCTGTTTTAATGTTCAGAGGAATAGGCTCAACAATGCCTTCTCCTGTAGGAAAAAAGGGCAGACAGCTTGTGAAGTCAGGTCTCTCCCCAAATCATAAACGCAGCCTATCCAAGTATACATAAGATTTTGCCACTGACCAATTAGATTTTTTATGGTAATTTTAAATTTTTTTTTTTAACGGATGGCTAAATCAAGCATCAAGTTGCACTGATCCGCCGCTCCATTGTCAGGCATTCCTTATTTTTTCTGCTGAATTGTAGTTTGCTGTCTGCTTCAATCAGGCTACTATCCTATGCACCAAAGAAGGATGGCTTAGTCTGACTGGCATAACATACATCGGACCCTCGCTATAGCCCAGGGTTCGGGATCCATGCGCGGTCCTGCGCTAACGCGGGGACCGTGTTGCCATGGACCCCAATTTAGATATTTAAATTTGGGATCCATGCAACAACCGTACAAACCCATGCTATAGCAACATGGGCTATAGCAAGGGTCCAGTTTATTAGTAATTAATAATAATAATTAATAATACACTGCACTTTCTATAGCATCTTTCATATGAGAATCTTGAGACACTTTACAAACATTCACTAACTAAGCCTCCATATGCCCTCACTATTCACTCATGGAGTGCAACATTTATTCATTCTCTTCTGATTTACTCTGGATAGATCCCAGGTAACATTTCTGCTTCACTGGGCCTCTGTGCAGAAGGACTTAGTGTCTGTATGCACAGATCCCTTTCCAGAATCAAGCTGCAAATTTGTGCAGATTGGAGATAGGTTCTTTAATGTTTAAAAGTTACTTGCTTGGAAGGCATACCAAAATCAAAAGTCAATGCCCTGCTACAGCTATTACGATTCTTGTAAACCATCATCCACATCTAAAAAGCCTTTTAGTTAGCAGCAAGTACTTTTTCTTCATCCTCCGATTCCCCCATCTCTCTCACCCCTTTTATTTCAGAGATCTTAAGGGCTTGCTCTTACTATCTGTGCTTTCTTCTGCTGTGCCAAGGTGGCAGTTAAGAACTACGCTAACAGACAGGCGTTCTTATAGAGGTAGTCATTTAATTCATCCAGAGACTGGTGGAATGGTATTAGTAACAGGTACCCTTTTAAACCCACATTTTGAAAAATGGGCATCCATCTGAATTCCAGAAGTTAACAAACTTACCACTCTTGCCAAGGGCCTGCCCACTTTTGTACCCCATCTTTTGGAGCAAAGCAAAGCCTTTGTTTTCATTTCCTAAGGCACTTTTCAACACAGTGTCACGTCTCTCTCTTTCCTCTTCTTTTAGGCTCTTTTGTCTATTTTTCTGGTTAGCTTCCCTCTGCTTTTCTTCTTTTTGAATAGCTTCTTTCACATGCCTCACCACTGGCAATCCTGGCCTGACGTCCTGTCTAAGGGGAAAAATAAGTATTAATATTGTCTTTTTTCAAATGAAGCAGCAATAAATGTTTAACGGCAGCATAATCCATTACAGTGAAAGAGTGAGGACATAGAATCAGCTTTGGATAAGCAACCTCTAGTGCAGGGGTAATCAATTATTTTTTGTCAAGGTGCAAATTTCGTCAAATTTCTTTTTGTCAAGGTCCAAACTCCAGAGAAAATATATAGCTGCCACTTGAGAATGGGGAGTGACTTTAAGACTGGGAAGGTCTAAACTGAAAATCTTAAGCTCTGATTTCTCCATATCTTTAAATCACTGCACTTCCATTCTAATACCCTATTTTTCAATTGCTTGTAATGGACTCAAAAATTATCTTTTGGGCCAAAACTTCTAATTCATATTATCTGTTTGTGGGAGGAACTTGAATACAATTCATTGTGCTGTTTAAACTATAAATGCGTGAAAACCTTAAGAAAATAGGTCAATATTATTTTTTTCACTCTGAAAACTCAGAAATAACTTTGTTCTAAAATGGTGCCTACTTGTAATCCATGGAAAATATAACTTTGATTTTTCTGATGTAGGACTAAAATGTCAAATATAACATGCATTAAACTTCCTTAAAAAAGAAATTAATTTATTTTCTCCATAACAATCTCCTTGCATGGTACTAAGTATCAGACGGGTAGCCATTTTAGTCTGTAACCACAAAAACAACAAGGAGTTTGGTGGCACCTTAAAGACTAATCGATTTATTTGGGCATAAGCTTTCATGGGCAGAAATCCCACTTCTTCAGATGCATGGACCCACTTCTCCATGCATCTGAAGAAGTGTTTTTTTTTACCCAGGAAAGCTTACATCCAGATAAGTCGGTTAGCCTTGAAGGTGCCACCATACTCCTTGTTGTTTTTATAACAATCTCCCTACAGCTAAAAGTCAGACATTTAATGGAGAACCTGAACTAAAAAAAGGTTAAAAGAAGTTTCAGCTATACTATTTGTCACTTAATCCCCGCCATATTAATTCTTGTAGCTTTACCACATCTTGCAAACACACATGCTTCACTTGAGTAAGCCTTTAAATGGCTTTTAAGAATGACAATAATTGTATTACTTGTTATGCAAAGCCTCCGCTCAAATGCAATTATAAGATCTGTAACTTGTATCATTAAGTTCTGGAACCCTTTTTGCAGACTTTGTAACTTCAGTTACTGTTAGCATAGCCTTTTAGGTTTTGTAACCTTTGCAAACTCTGGGTATGGTTACACTTACAAGATTATAGCGCTATAGGTTATAGCGGTCCCCTTATACAGTAATATGTATAGCGCTATTGTATGTCCACA